>MU794974.1:0-113898 GCA_027886305.1 Lentinula aff. lateritia | reverse complement strand
GCGAGGATGAAGGAAATAATTAAGATTTTTACATAATTAGGCCGATTGGTCCGGTCATTTCATCTCCCATTTCTCATTGCGCTTCTCACTCACGCCCATGTTGTATTCAGAGTATCACTCGATGCTACTCTAGAAGATGTACATTGAATTCCACAACCTAGACAAAATCTACCGCCTATAAATACTAATTGACCCACTTCCTGGTGTGACCCACTTCTAGGGGGTCAATAGTAGAAGAAATCACCAAATTGTATGTGTGAAACATTTAATGAGTCAAACTTGAAGTTTTGTATCAAGGAGCCCTAGAACACTGTAGTGCTTAATTCTACCTATTCTTGCTTCAACTAGAATTTTCTATACTCACCCACTATGCATTACACTGGAGCCACAGGCTCGTAATGCAGAATATATTTATAGTTGTTGATCCATTCATCGGTTCATCGCTGAGGATCGTCTTGTTTCGTCTCACGTATAATATACTCAGACCCTAAGACTAGCGAACTAGACTGCTAAATTCGAGTGAGGGCTCTACACATACATGCAGACGATGTACACGTATTGGGAAAATATAAAGGTAAGTAGGAAATCTGTAGATAAATGATGATCATAACAAAGTCGTCAGGAGGTAAAGAGACACTTGGATGAACGAGTAGAAGTCAACATAATGAATATTGTACATTGACACGAAGAGAAAGGAAACAATTTCAAACAAGCGTAAGATGCTAGCACCCTGTGAGCCAGAACAAAGGTCAACGGAATTGTCAGAAAGGAAGATGAAAACGAACAACTAATACATGCTGTAGTAACTTGTAAGTTATGATAAAGAACGTTGGGATTCAAGAGTAGAAATGGAAGCGAATGGAAGATTGATTTAGATGTAGAATGACCAGGGATCTGAAGAGAAGGTGTTTCGTAAAGCAATGTTGACAGCAGAAAAAAAAACAAAGCAAATGAATACTTATGTGTAGGCCAGGAGTGATAAAGATCAACAAGCAGCTGGCTTGCTTGCTGAACTAATCATATAACCGTAGTCGTGCGTGTCTGCACAGGGGGAAACGCGGAAGATAATGGCGAAACTTGAGGTTGACCATTGTTCTCCTCTAGGCTGAGATTGTTCATCTGTGGCGGGACGCTGGTGCTAGGTGTAGGAGGCACAGCTGCAACTTTGCCTATGAACCATGACTAGAAAAAGGAACATGAGTTGCGGTACTGGAAAGGCAACCAGATCAGCCCACGCACTGGTACCCAACCACGGTCGCCTCCTTCTTCCTTCACAGCCTGTATCAAAGACAATCAGATCTACTGAGCAGACATCGGAGTGTGAGGATACATGCATATGACCAATGGTTGTATCGCTTGAAAACTCGCAGGACATCATCCTTAGCTAAGTCCAGCTCCTCCTCGCCTTTCTTCTTATAATCCATGAGTGCAATACCTGGGAAGCTCGTGGAGATGATACTGAGTGGAAGTATCGGTGTTTTGGACGTGACAGGTGTATCAGAGCCTGTTGCCGACTTGGCTGCCGTTGCTTCGGCGATTGCAGATGCGACGGGGACATTGGTTTCGAGAAGACATCCAGCGGGCACCCATCCTTGCTTCGCAAGGTCGGTATCGACGACCCCAGTACCATTGGGATCGCGCTGCACAACCCACCAGCCTTTCGCTCTGGACAGGATGACAAATGTGTCACCCCTTTCAAACAACACGCAAGAAAGCATCAGAGGGCGTAAGAACTCAGACAGGTATTGAAGGACTCACACAACGACGTCAAACTCGTCTTCTTGCTCTGCCATGTAAGGATAAATCGCTACAGCGTACGAAACGCCGGCCGACGCCACCGGCATTTCTCGTCCACTACTCAATGGAGGTGAATCCGTTGTTGCAAGTCGTAATTTGCTCGAGCCTGCAGATAGATTGGATACTGATCCATGGGGAGCCAACGTTCCTGCGGAGGTAGGAGGTATACCCAAGAATGAATCATCGCCTCCACCTTCTCCTGCCCGCCGCTGTGTTTCAACCATAGGTGACGCGATTCCTGGCTCGGGCCATCTTGGCTGAGGGCTCAGCCCACCAACACCCGATGAAGTTAACGGAGCAGGCGCAGAAAGATCATTTACTTCCAACCTGGGTGGACGTGTGATAGTCCGCGAAGACGCTTTCGTGTGCCCGGGAGCAGTGGTGGAAGCTGCATTTGCAGTAGATGAACCAGCACCAGAGGGCTGCTCGTTTCCGCTATTGATGACAGATGATGCTTTGCGGGCTGCGTGCTTCTGCTGGGCAACGACAATCGGAGAACGTATATCTTTGATATGTTTGAGCATGAAAACAGGATTCTTTTTGGCGTCCTTAAGCTTTTGGAACAGTAGGAGTGGTTTCTCGTCGTAACTTAAGCAGCGCTCAATACGGTTGCCTAGAATCATGCTGCATGTCAGGGACTGCGTTGTGCCAAAGGGATCACAACACACCA
Organism: Lentinula aff. lateritia; assembly: GCA_027886305.1. NCBI lineage: Eukaryota > Fungi > Basidiomycota > Agaricomycetes > Agaricales > Omphalotaceae > Lentinula > Lentinula aff. lateritia. The sequence goes on along the minus strand of MU794974.1, from coordinate 111,431 downwards.
GGTGAGCCATAACATATGAACATCGCATAATTTTCCCAATTATCGTTATGTATGCGGTATTTCTTCAAAGCTGCAGGAAGGACTTTCCAAGTAGGGTCTTCTAGACTGACTTTGAAACTTTTGAGGTTGTCTGTGCTGTCGTGCCTGGCGGGCTTCGGGGGAGCGCCCTGCGATAAATTTGGGGAGTCAGTGATGGTTTGTTGGGGCTTTGGCTTGTCGGAAGGGGCTGTGGTAGAGGCTGAGGTAGAAGCAATTTGAGAGGGTGGTGTGCTTCTGTTGTAAGGAGGGATGTCGTGATCCAGCTGCTGAGGAGAGGGATGAGGAGACTCGATGTGTTCGGGCTTAGTGGGTGACTTCGTCGGTTTAAATTGGGCCCATTTGAATGATGGTTGTCGATGTAATGATGGACTAGAGTCGTCCTGGGAAGTACATTGTCATTAGCAATGTTTGCGGGCATAGTCAGCGGATAACACACCGAAGATCGTGAGACGAAGGATTGCCTGAGATTATTATAGTCGTCTAAGAATGACTGTAATGTAGAGTTGAAGTTCTTATTCTCCTCTTCTAGCACACGAAGTCGCTCGGCTATGGTACAACTGAGTACCACTGAATGTAACATGATACGATGACGCACATTGATCCTTGACTATTGCATGTAGTTTCTCAACCGTAACGTTCTCTACACGGTCCTGAGCTTCCGCTGAGTGAGTAGAAGTTAGGACAATTTGAAGAGAAAATGACAGGGAGACGAACAGGGAGGTACGTAGGAATCAGGATCCAGAGGGATATTGTGCGAAATCTTGAGAAGGTAGACAGCTTTGAGGATGGCGACCCTTTGACCAATACTAGCAACTCCAATACTCTTAAGGATCTCTGCATCAAGCATACAGAGAATGTCGCCGGATATTCGATGTGCTTAAGAACAGTAAGCAGGAGGCTTAAAGAGACACAATCTGGAAACTCACTTTTAATTTGAGATTCATATTGAGGAAGACCGAGGCCAGTTAAAAAGTGCTGAACATCATTTTCGTCCCAGTCAGACACTTTACGGTCAGAGTTTGCAATACTCATTGAGAATGTAGAAGACAGCTTTAGATTCAGAAGTTAGCGTAGTTGAGACATGTGACCTAGACCCAGAGTATCACGTGACGTACCGAAGTACATGGTACAAGTCCCAGGAGCCAACTTACCGTACTACTACCCAGCAAGTGCCAGCAGCACCACCAGAAAATATCATCTTGTAAACTTGTGAACCTCAAGATGAAAGTCCCGGTGCTCCCTGTCCTTCCCCCATCGTGATCTTCCAGTGGTCCTAGCTGTCACTACGTTCGGTCTATTATGACGGATGTCCCCGATGCCAGGATTTACAACTAAGTACATATGTCGACCCTTTCTTCAATTTACTCTGATTTTTGAAAACTTATTTTTACGTACCACTCAGCCTCGTGTGATGGTATTGTGCGCTGGCGATTGAAGGATATACCCTACAATCATATGATATTTCCGTACTACTTTCATACAACTCTCAGGCTTGAGCTTCAGTACTAGCTAGCAAGCCTATCCCGACCAAAGCAGCTTATCGGTGTTAGTTTCCTGTCACTTGCACTCCACAGAACTCTCTAATATTGGCTCAGAATCTAGATCCCTCGTCGTTACGCGGTACCCCATGACTTGGACTGTTCAACCAACTGCTCCTTCACAGAGCCTTCGACCTCTCACATTCGACCGTGCCAATAGAGGGAGGCCGGTGAATTCAATGTTCCCACTGTTTCGACTGCCTGTCGAAGTTCTACAAGATGTAGCTTCCTACATTCCCTCATTGGATTTGGAAACACTCGCTTTTTTGGACCGTGACTGCCGACAGCTGGCGCGTTCCGTACAATTCTCCAACGTGCGACTCACATACAATGATGCGTCTTTGGGCCTTGTGGAGACGCTCCTCGCGGAAATGCAAGCTCGGGATGGATCTGTTCAAGACTTAGGCCTGTGCATTCGACACCTTACCATCGAACTTGGTACCCCCATATTGACCGAGGCGCGTTTGACGCGTTACCCGAATTTAACTGAACTTCATAAACGGTTACCTGCCCCGAAAAGAGCGCAAGACGTGTTACTTGGAGCTCTGGCCACCATTTTGAGCTGTTCGTTGCCAAATTTGCAAAGCTTGAATTGGCAAAGCCGAATCGTGATTTCCGCAGAGCTGATGCAATCCATAACTATGTCGAATGCCCGCCATGTTTCGATAAATCGTGCATGCTTCGACCCCAATCTGGACGTGTTCGACTTCTATAGCAGTCCCAGCTGGCCCATTGAAAGTTTGGTTTTGAATGCGGAATGGATGATTTCCAACTCGGAAAACTTAAGCTCTGTCACCAATATTATGACAGATATGCTTCGAGCCGCTTCCCCCACGCTACAGAGCTTGTCCTGGAAGGGGATGAGACTACCTCTTTACCTATCCTTTGGTCGGGAAACCCTCAATTTTCCGCGCTTGCGCGCTTTGTACTTGGAAGCGGTTCCGATGGCGGACTTCAGCATTCTCTCATCCCTCTTGTCATCCAGTAACCGCGTTACCTCGTTGGAGGTCAGCAGCTCAGATCGCAATACCACCGATTTTCTGGCACATCGAGGTCATTTGGAAGCTCTGGAATCATTCTCGTGGCTAAATCAACACGCTACTGTGGATGAAGACATTATCTTCTTCCTCGAGGCCAACTGTCAGCTTCGTTCCTTGTCCATTGCTCAATCGCTCCCTCCAACAACCATCGATACAAGAATCTTACCTGTAGTTAAATTGAGCTTTCTTCGTCTTACGTCGCTCCATTTGGTTTGGGACGCTATTGCTATTCCCGAAAATTCGCTATCCATTATCGGATCGCTTCACCAACTACGAAGGCTTTGGTTGTCTGCAGGTAATCAACTGGGATGGTGCACCAACTGGAAAATCGAGCATGACGTTATGCTATATTCACTGCGACCCCTCGCTCAACTTGAATCTCTTACATTTTCCAGAGATTCGTATGCAGTTAATGGACATCCCTTACTCGACTCGTCCATCGAAAAATACTATGTCAATGCCGTTTTCCCCTGTGACATCAGCTTTCAAATTTATTTAACGCCTGACGAACGAGCTTTGCTAGAGAAAGCCATCGGCCTAGCGAATTATATTGATATGTCCTTCGAACAAGCTCGTTCGTTGCAGAGCAGACTGATGAAGGCTGCTTGGGAAAGATGGCATCAGCGGAGGATGCTTAAGCTTGCTGAGCTGTATGCAAACGCGTTTGCTCAGTTATCATGGTGCTATATGGGCCAGTATTCCATGAAATTAGAACGAACTGACACTGGAACCTATGCTATCGTAGAGACACCGTTTAGAGAAAATATTAGACCACCATACCCACTACGTTAATGTTTATATTGTTCGTGTTGTATATTGTGTCGTAGTACACTGATTAATTAACCTACGTCGTCATTTCTTGTTCTTTTTCTTTTTGTTCGATCCTGATGGAGGCATTTCAATCGATCCCCCTGCCGCCTCACTCACCACACCTTCACCAGTTTCAATCTGCGTCTTGGCTTCCAAGAAGAACATAACGTCCCTCAGTTGGTCCTCCAACTCGCTGATCTTCGACCTAAACTCCTCCCTATCTTTATCCACGGCTTCCGCTTTCTCCTTCATTTTTCCCAGGTTACTCATCAGACCCTCAGTGACCGCTCTCTCCTCCCTCAAATCCTTTTCTAACCTTCGAGCAAGCTCTGCCATCTTTTCAGCACGATTTTCAGCTTTAACTTTAGCTTTGAGTAGTTCAATTATCCGTTCCTCATCCAAACGCTGTCGTTCCCTCTCCGCTTCCGTCGACACAATCTGTTCTCTCTCTGATTGATTCGTCAACCGTTCTACTAACCCTCTCAACTCCCCGACCTGGATATGAAGTTCAGCTGTCTGGTCTTCGTAATAAGCTCTCTGTGAATCCAGTTGGGATGTGAGCAGATACGAGTACTCGATGCCAATAGCTTCTATCTTCTCCGCACTGAGGGCATCAGCCGCACTTGGACCAAGACCACTCTCTCTTGGGCTCGAACTCATTGCCGTAGCAGCGCTCGGCAGTTCGACCACTTTACCATCGGCTTTATTTCGAATGAGACGATGTACATAGCCATCGCCTGCATAGTCCCATACACGCTGTGTTTCAAGTTCTAGTGCATAGAGGTGGGTAGTGGATTGGTAATGAGCTTGAGCGTGAGCTCGGCCATACCTCCCGCAACCAACATTTCCGCATATGAGACAGATCCATAAATTGGTCGTAGAAGAACAAGCAGCGCAAGCCGACATATTAGCTGTAGAAGGATTGGCAAATGGAATCTTGGTAGGTCGCGTAGAAGTAGAAGTTGAGGATGGATGAGAGGACATGAGGTTCTGGGAATATCTGCACACAGGACAGCTAGATTTTTCATTAGATGATGATATCGACGACAAAGGCTCAAAGTGTTTACCGGCTATCACCCCATTTGCTTAAACATGTACAGTGAAAGGTGTGTGAACAAGGAACGGTGACAAGGCCCGTAACAGCCATATCCATTCTTTCGAGGCAAACAGGACAAGTAGGAAGCTCGTACATGCTATTCTGTGAGCCAACAAACTGAGCAACACCTTGCGACACAGTATCTTCAACGTGTAGCTCGACAGATAGTACATGCACGACATTGCAGATTTCTGGCTAGAGCAGGACGATGGATAGCTAAGTTTGGAAGAGAATCAAACACAGGAGTCAAATTTTACCTCCATAGAGTTGAAAGGTTTGCCATTATAAGCCTCGATGAACTCGGAAGCATCTCCTGGTTTCGGGAACTTGATGAGAGCAATTGAACGATTTGGTACACAATCTCTAATCAACGGTGTAAATTAGATGACCGATAGATCAAAATCACGAACCTCAGTATACGCAGATGGGATATTGTCTCGGCGGCAGGAGCGACGAAAGTCAATAGATCTGAGGGAGCCATCCAGGATGGAACGGCCAAAATGCCCAAGATTACACTGTCGGTAACAGGCCTCGAAGTGGATGGTTGACCCGTGGGTGTCTCATTCTCTCGGTATACATGTACGACGCCTTCGGGCAGATTCGTAGACCCAGAGACAGTCTCATTCGCGACAAAATGTGCAACTGCATGTCCTAAGAACCTATCCATATCAGTAGATGAAGTCGTATATAATTGTTCATCACTAGTACCATCCTTTCCACGATCCTTTTCTTTCCCAGTTGAGCTAGTGGATGCTGGCATATCTAAATCCATCCAGTCGATGCGAATAGGTCCAAATCTGTAGTCTCTTTGGTACGGATTAAGGGTCGCGTTCTTTCGATTGGTGGGGTTTGGACGATGAACCGGGAGTTTATCGAATATGGTATTTGGAATGGAGATGTTGAATGAGTTTTGTACTTTTGTGTTCAAGACGATACGAAGGTGGAAGCCGTGCATTATAGAGTCGACATGAACGTTAAAGATAGGATCGTTCGGTTTTCCCGGGCCGTTAAAGATTGCTTGTTACGTCACGTTTTTACTCGATTCTTGGAATAAGCGACCTTGTTGTCCGCTACATAGCCCACTTCCACACATAGAGGGGGCCAGCGGCCAAGTCAAGGTGGTGGGAAATGAATGTCTGAGCCACACTCAGTGGGCATGCGGTCGAATTCTGGTAGTTTGACTTTTGTCTTTGTCTAATATCACCAGTAGCGACGCTGTTCCTGTATCCTAATATTACCTGCCATATGTGAATCTATATGTATTTTACTTTGCGATGGAGCTCGCATCATGCGCCGCCAGCTAAGGCTGCCCACTAGTGCAGTAAAAAGAGCTGCATACTTTCAACAAGTTCTAGGCTGTTCTGGGATATATGAAATCTCGCAGCATCGTTATCGTTACCTACCTGGATTCAGAAGTGGTGAAGGCTTCGAAATTTACAGAGTCGAAGATACCGCGACTATCTTGAGTTGCTCGAATCAAGAAAAAAAACGGCATGCGGGTTTCTGTAGCTGACTGTCACTGGACTAAGATGCAATGAGATAATGCACAAAAATCATTCATGCAACCATCTGCTACCGTTTTTTTTCGAACGCCGTCCTGAATTAATCATGTTGAGAATTCTACGTTAGAACTGAGAAGTGAGATCTCACACAATGTCGACGGGGGTTGGCGGAGCGGCGATCGCTCGAAGTTCGACGGAAATCAAAGAAAACGTTTGCGGCATCCACAAGCAATATACTTACGGCAGCCTGGCTTGCAAAACACTTGAGCTTACCGTCATTGTCGCAGGTTCTCAGTCGGCCGACTAGCACGACTGATGCTCGGTCTCCAGATATTTGAGCGATCACAACTCGGGCGTATCCGATTTTCTCCCACCGGTAAGTTTGAATATCTTTCCACTTTCCAGGTATATTTGACTTTTGAGGTACAAGTATGACTGCTTAGTTCTGGAACCATGAAAGAGAGGAGCATCGGTGTTGAGACCAAGGGCGCTTGGGAGCGGTTGCGATATTCCGCTTTGACATCCTTGAAATGGATAATGTCACAAATTGTCACTTATGTGATGATCCGTTACGTGCCCATTGGCACCTTTCTTCCCCTACTTCTGCTGCGTTGCTTTCGGTGAACATGCGCTTCCATGTAACACCTCAATCGTTCGGAACCTCACCTTACTTTCATATAAATCGGCCTCTCACACGGAGATCTTTACTGGACATAAAAAATAGACTACTTTCTGCACAGTACCTTGATGATCAAATTCCAAGAGAGACTGCTAAAGGTCAAGCGTCTGTGTTGATTCCACTGGCGAATGTCATGGGCGTACCAGGGATCTTACTAGAGGTACGAGGGAAACAATTGAGAAGTCATTCAGGAGAGGTGAGGTAAGAGTTATTCCGAGATCGCCTGCAAAAGTCTTGTTCCAAAAATGGTCTGGAATTGATATTACACCAGCTTCCCCGGAGGACGCGTAGATGCCGTACGTCTTGATTCATTTTCTCACCCATTTCTCACACCATTTGTTTGTGAAGACCGACTCATCTTACCTGGATGCTGCATTACGGGAGACACACGAAGAACTCGGCATCGGAGCACAAAATATAGAAATATTGGGGCAAATCGGACCTCCTGAAGTAAATCTACATGGAAATATGGTAGTTCACCCTTTTGTGGTGCGCAGTCCGTCTATTACTCTCGCATTTCACGCTGCAGAATCGATGTTCCTCCAAAGGGTTTTGTGCACGATGGTTCGTCATACTTGGATCATAATATGGCAGATCACGTAGACAATGAACCTCTCCCCTCCTGTGACTTGGATGCTATTAGAAGAAGTGTATCTCAAACTGAAGTTGGCGCCGTCTTTCACCTCCCTTTTTCAGCTTTGACTTCCCCTGCTCGTCTGCGTGCATCTCTGTTTCGAGGAAATAGGCCATATTGGGCTATTAGAGTCCAGGACCTCGTTCCCAATGAAATTTCAAATCCGGCGCTTGTCGAAGATCTTCCAGAGCAGCAGGAAAGTCACAGTTCAGATGACTCTGAAATCCGAGTAGAGAAATATGGCAGTCTGGAAGTATGGGGCTTAACAGGATGGTATTTGTATTTGCTCATGAAGAGATTAAGATTGTATCTTTGATTAGATGTATACGTAGAAGGAGATCATCAGAGGCATAAGGATTTGAGTCTTTGCACTCCAACCTTGTCACTGCAAGTTTTCATTGCTCGTAGATTGTTTCTGAATGCGCAGACGTAGTCCGCCACGATCCTCTCCATTAGTGTAGGAATGATTAGGAAGACTTGGGTTCTCATTGTCCTCTTTTTTGGCACGTATGTATTTACGCGTTTTGGCAGTTGTCGGATAAGAGGACGAGCGGGATTGCCATATAATGTAAAGTGCCGTTTCTGAGATCGCCACTATAACTGCTACGAACAGAGCAAAGAGAACACGCTGGACAGGGTCAGCACAAAACAACATGGATGACAGCCTGACGGCTCACCCATTCTTGCCTCCAATTTGTTCGTTCCGATCCTATCCATGCAGCAGCACCGGATCCAATAATGCTGAGAACTCCATTAATTATGGTGGTGATAGCTTTGCGCTCTCGCTTCTCCTGTGCTACTAATCGCTCTGGTTCTTGTGGCGGTTGGTATGGACCGAATTTCCGTTCCGGTGAAGTTGTTGTCCCAGCAAGCAGGGCTATCATCGTATATGTGTTTGGATCAAGAGGTGGCGAACAAGCACGAAGAGCACTGGAGCCTGTAACAGACCGAGACCATCGCGACACAGATAAAAGAATATCGTAGGGAATAATGCCCTTTGGATCTGATAGATGTTGAGCGAGTCGAGTCGAAAGAGAGGCGTCAGCAATGTACAGTAACGGTTCCAGTGCTGATACGAGGTGAGTTTCGAGTGAAACGTTCACAGAATGCTCGGATGACATGAATAATGCGAATGTTTTCAGATTTCCCAAAATGATGTTGCTCACGTCTTTCGTTAATCCCGCGTTACTTACCATATGCCTGTCACTGCCTTTCGTTTCTAACTACATCCTCCCAACCATCGGATTCCTTACTTTTAGATGCCTGGCAACGTCATGCAATTTGTCACCCAGTTCAAAACAGCTTGCGCAAACTACGATATCAACGCGATAGATAGTCATACGGCCCTCTGTGAAACTCTTGACGCGCTTGCCGGAGATCTGGGCAAAGATGGAGAAACTAGGTTTGTCGTTTAATACAATCCACTAGCTTCTCGATTACTATTGCGCTGTAGAATACAGTTCGGTGCAGGCGAGGTGTGGACGGAGATACACAAGCTGTGGCGAGATCTCGTGCATGCACAGTTAACTTTCTGGGATGGCGATGACTCGGACGACGGAGACGATGCGGGTAGTATCAAAGAAAGGAAGAAACAGCATTCTCGGAGCTCGTTGTGCGTCAGTCTAGCTAGGTTCATGAGAAATCTAGTGGCAGGCGTTTCAGGCAACCAAATCAAGGCATTGTAGGTACACATCTCCGTTCGACGAAGATGAATGCCCTATTAACATCGTTGAATAGCGAGGATGAACCAATTATTCGACGGTTGCTGCATTACTACACTTCCTGGTCATCCATGGAGGACGAAGAAGGTAACAAAGCGGCTGCTGATCGATTGTTTTTTATTTGACGTTGGATAACACACAGCAAGCTTTACTGCCAGGATATTGACACAAATGCTCTCTAATATCATCACGGGCAATGAAGCTTTGATTTCAAATCTTTGGGAGACATATCTAAATCTGCAGGAAGACCAGGTTATTTTGATGTATGTGAACTTCGCTGGAATGACTCGAAACAACTCTTTTTTGTCTCATCAACTGAAGATAGACGGCTCCTCGCGTCGCCAGACAATCGGATACTTCTCGCAGTGCTGACAATGATAATCAATTGTGTGCGCGAAAGCAGATCACGGACGTGAGTGTAACACATTGCCTTGTTCAAAGTTTCCCTAAGGTGAAAATGCCAAGGAAAACTTTGAACACGGCGATGTGACAGGTCTTTTGGACAGATGGAGAGCCGGTCACTAAAACTTTCTTAGAAAAATGCTGACACGGATGCCCATTGGAGCAAGGATCTGTATCATTTTACTGGATGATATGGTAAAACTCTATGATGCCGATGAGGGCAGTGAGGGAGCCCGGGCATTCGATGTAGGGCAAGTTCGACACTTAGATTTTTATTTCAAATCACGTATTCACATTCAAGAAATATTGCAGTTATTCCATCTTCACCCGAATTATTGAAACCGGTTTGATGCCTGATCTTTACATCAAACTGGCAATGTATGTTTTCTGCTATTCATATGTGAAGAAATTCTGAATCTTATCCAGAATGGACGAAATTGTCACCCCGCATCAAACGACTCTCCTGAAACTATTGGATTCGTATCTTCAATCTACGCCAGTTTTCTCTCCTGGCACACAGTCGCGAATTACGAGAACGCATGTCAAACTATGTCCCATGCTGTCCAATCTATTCTTTTCGCTGTCAACTTACGCTCAAACAGCGATGCGAAGATCGCTTCTTTCGTCTGTTCCCAACGTAGTACCAGAGCATGGCATAGATGTAGATGTACAAGGTCCCCCCGCGGAGTTGGTCGTCCTCCTTCCCAAAGTTTGCGAAGCGCTAGTGCTTACCGCTCAATGTATCATAACAATCACTTTGGCTGCCCACAGTCATCACCATGTCTCTCCGACTTCTTCTAACTCTACAGCTTCCATGCACGAGAGTATCCATGCGTTCTTCAATCAAATACACCTCGAAGGCGTTGGCCTCGTGGAGAATCTTGTAGGTGCGCTTGATATTTTTCCCTTTAGTTTTATGTTGTTATCTACTAAACCTGTGTATGTCAGAACTTCTTCGTCTTCTGGACAGATTTCTTCCGCGCATCAATTTTGGAAAACCGGTAGTGACCTCTGCGGGGCCCACTGTGGAACAAACAAAACGGAAGGAGACGCCCGCGCCATCGGCGCAAGCACCAACCCCGGCACCAGGTAACCCGGGATTCAATTTTCTCAAACGAGATTTGGTACGTCTTTTGGGAATTCTCTGCAACGAAGACAGAGCGGTACAAGATCGTCTCCGGAAATGTGGTGGAATTGAAGTCGTGTTGAATCTATGTGTCATTGACGAAAGAAATCCCTGTAAGTGGGAGGAAGTCATTCAAATTTCTGACGATGCGATTGACTGGATTTTCGTTTTTGAAGATCTTCGAGAGCATGCGATATTTGCTCTACACAATTTATTAAAGAATAATCCTGCCAACCAAGCGGTAGTAGAGGAAATACAGCCGACGGGGCAATGGGATGAGAATGGTGAACTGAAAGATACACCTGGGACAGTTAGAAAGTGATTTTTATTGAACTAGTGATTCGAGACTCGCAGACATTGTTTTATAAGGACATCATGAGATATCTTCACTCGTCTTCGTCGTCATCATATAACGCTTGTCGTCGTCTAGTCGCGCCAGCACGACGAACCTTTTGTTCCTCCTCCTCTTCGCTCTCGACTTCGACATGACCTTCAACAGCATCAGAGTCATCCGATTCATGTCGCCGTTTATTTTGTTGCCGCTGAATTTTCGCTTCAAGTTTATCAAGGGGATCTTCTTCCTCATCCCGTCTGCGTTTACGGCCAGCATCGAAATCGCCGTCTTCTTCAGACTCGTCTTCAACAACGAATCCGTCGCGCTGGTAATGGCCTCCGCTATCATCCTCATCACGGCTCTTTCTCCTCCGCGCACTCATCCCCCCACCTTCCTCATCCTCATCAGATTGTTCCATATCTGACGTTTCATGTCTCCTTCCATATGATTTCCTGGAAGTTCGTCCGCCCAAAGAATCAACAGCATACGATCTGCGTTTAGTCGTTTTCTTCACAGTCTTCATCAGTTCCGCCTTTTCTTTTTCCGGATCTATGGCGGGATCCTCAACTAAACGGAGGCGCGCAACTTTGTTGTGTTTTTGGCCAACGGCACGTACCAACATCCGATGTGTCTCAGACTGCATTCCGGTTGGACGTAAAGACATATAACCGGTGATGACAGCCTCAGATTGTAAAACCTGAGATCGTTTATGTTGGGCGACCAGATAAGTGAGGCCGTGAGACTTTCCTGGCGTCGAAGGAGGTGGCTGTGACTGCGACTGCGACTGTGATCCACCGAACGATTTACGAGGAATAGCACCAGACGTGTCGATGTCTTTGGTAATGTCAAAAAGTTCCTTCCCAAGCCTGAGACTCATAGTACCGTCAGACCACCGTATAATGCGACTGTTGGACTGTCTGCGCTAGAGCGAGTTCAATGTAATGTAGAAAGGCACGAAAAGTGCGACCAACATCACCGCCGTATTCATCCTTGATCCATTTCCAACGCATAGTATTTTCGACTTTGAGTTTGATTGTCATGCTTTTTTCACGCAGCGTTTCCGCCTGCTGAATGGCGTCGTCTTCTTCTTGTTCCGGTCCAACATAGGTATCTGGATGAAATGGTTTTGAGTCCATTCTGACGAAGTTGGGCAACCGTATGACCCAGTTCTAAAACAATATTGAATTCGACGGATCTAAGAGAGCGATGAAATTCTTTTCACATCTTGGTCTGAGTTGGACGGAACAGGTAAATTCGGGAAAGCGACATTGGCCTCGCGTTCTTCAATGGCTATTTCTGGTGGAACTTCATCCTCTTCGTACTCAAGAGCTCTTCGTTGCTCGGCCTCTGCAGAACCTAACCCCTCCGATCCATCCGTCGTCGTGTCACCTGGAGATGTATGTCGGCTACAAGAGTTTAGAGGAACTTCTGCCAAAAGGGTGCACACGTACTCTCCGCGAGTCGCGTTCTCAACCTCACCGTCACCCCCGAATAAATCGGTCATTTCTTCATCCTCTTCATTGACTTTTAGATCTATATGCTGTAGTGCTGGCTTCATGTCAACATCAACAGTATCGTATAGATGGTCGCTAGGAGCCTGGGAGGATAGAGAAGACGTTTCTGGAGGGATCAGAGCACCTGCTAAAGACGACATGACGAACAAGGTAAAAATTACAAGCGGTGAAGAAGGACTTTGGATTAATTGAGCTGAATTCAAAACACCACCGCCGAAAACGGGTCCAAATTGTGCGAGCACGTGAATGAGTGCAAATTTGGAAACATTCTGATTGAAATTCTCAGTTGAGCTCGTCGCAAGAAGTGAGCTATAACAGTGTGACTGTTTTGCTTACTGCCTTCATTCACCATTGCCTAGTAATGTCTTGATTGGCTCGTACTGAACTCAATCACAGGTGAGAACTCCTCCGGGACCTCTCATAATGTGTATGGGCGCATCGTTCTCCGACATCTTTAATCCACACCTTTCTGCCTCGAGATGTACTGCATTACTCTCTCAGGCTGGTTTCTTCCACTTCGTAGAATATACTACATAGAAACGCTAGCTTCTCCGGAGAAAACAGACTTGCATCATGTCGCGGGTAAAGACGAACTTTTCTCCGACCTACATATGCTGTGACCGCATCGTTCCTCTTTGGCTATTTCCTGATGTGGAGATATCTACGCCGGATAGGCCCTGCATCAGCAGCCATCTCATCGAACCTTCGTCGATTTATTCGGTAGGTCTCCTTGTCACAATGAAATTATCTAACGTTAAAATAAACACTCCACAGCTTCCCTCGGGTTTTGTTACCACGCCGTGAACTCCCGAGGCACGAGACAAACTAGGAAAGTCATAAAGATGGCTGTGAATAAAACGTTATAAGACTCGTTCCTAGTTTCTGCTGCTTCCATATAGATTTCCTCGACATGGCTGTACCGAAGCAGTAGGATGTCCCTTTATATACTGGTCGTGCTGTATTTGACTGATCCCTTGCTGCTAGTGCTGACTCCCAAAACGAAGAGGAATTTAGCGCGTCCTCATCTTTCGATACAGCACCATACGGGACCGCCTCCGAATATCACAGTCATCAGTATCCTCAATCAAACCCACAACAACATACGTTCTCTTCGGATATGCCTCGTTATAATTATTCTGTAGGTTGATGCCTTTTAAGGACTCCCAGATCACTGACTTATATCCGTAGCAACTAGCCAATTATAATGATCAATATAAGGGGATTACACAAACTAACTATTCCCAATACCAAGAAAGAGCACTATCAGATAATTACCTGGAGGACGTATCGCGTGTAAATCATTCTCATCACCAAGGAGTACTTTCACCAACAAATTACCCTCAGCACCAGGGAGAAGCCTTGCAGGTTATTTACACCCGACAGCAAGAGCCTTACTCGACCATCTCTCACATTCATACTCCGGCTACTTCTTCAGACCCAGCTTTAACAGTTTCTTCAAGTTATACTACCGACTCAGACTTATCTAGCTCCAACCACGGCCTAGCACCCCATGCGTATCCCACGCATGACTCTTCGTATCCTCCCACTTCGTATCCTCCCACTTCGTATTCCCCTTCTGCTAATTACACATCATACTCTATATCATCCCATCCGACCTCATGGACTTCCAGTCCCTCTCCTTTGTCGAATGCCCACGTCCTCCCTTCCGCTTACCCTTCTTCCTCTTATGCGTCTACTTCCTCCTATGCGTCTTCTTCCTCTTATGCGTCCTCAAGTTATCTTCCTACCGACCATCATCAGTATCATTCGTACGTGGCAAGGCCCTCCAGTGCTCAATTGTCAACACCTGGGTCGTCTGAAGCCATGCTTTCGCCATACAGCACGGGTTCTATCCCGCTCTCTTCGCCTGGTGGCTCGCCGCCAGTTGACCAAGCCCCGTATCACTCTTCGGGTGGGGAAGAAGAGTCGTTGCTGCTGTCTCGTGTACCAGTGAGCCTGATTGAACTTTCCTCCTTTGAACCGACTCACACCCGTTTCTTCAGGTAACCAACAATCCAACAGAAATACAGGATAAGTCAGGTCAATACACTCATCGAGATCAAGCGCTGGACTTCAGGAATGCCCTCAACTTACCTAGCGCATCTGTTGCACACCCTTTCATACCTCAGCCCATGTATAAACCGCATACCATATCGGATCAAAGGCGCTACGTCAACGAGGTAGACCTCGATAGACCTATCTACTTCTGGATGGAAAATCCCAGTGAATGTGGCATCTCGCTTTCCGATGCCCTTCATTCTCGCGTGAGACGACTTTTAGATAGAGAGCAGACTGTATTCGAAGGCAGGGGACCTAGTGTTTCCATTCGACTGGAGGTAAATAATCTCTTTTTTTCATCCTTTTATCGTGAGCCCTTTCTGAAAACCTCCTCAGTGGCCAGGTTATCGCCAATGGAGTCGTCAAATTCCTACGAAAGATTTTCGGACTCCCCCTGGACCGATAACCAAGGCGAAGCTTGCTAAGAATGTTGCAAAATGTGTACAAAGATTTATATCTGTCGGTCTATCCTTCTCTGTTGCCGAATCTCTTTATCTCACACTGTATGTACAGGAGCGCCAAAATCAATCGTTAGAAGACGAGTCCGACTCTCGCTGGCGGATTGGTGTAAGCGGGACTGGGGAAGACTTCATCAAGCTTGAAGATCTTATTTTGGTCAGCATGCACCATGTATCCATGGGTTCTTGGCAGCCACAACTGAGGCTTTCTCGACCCCTCCCAATGTAAGATTTATGCATTCACGCAAAATTCCATATTTCATTCGATACCATTTCATGGTCCTCGTTAATTTTTCTCATTACCCTAAATTCGATTTTTGATTTGAACTGTACTACATATCGTTGTTTTTCCGTGCCCTCCGGCCATGGTTTCTCTAGCTTGTTTTTGTAATCTCAATCATCTACTCAGTCCCCTCCTTGATACAATTTGTCGTTGAAGGTTCTTCCTATTTGTATTGTAACCTCGTTGTCTTTTGTGATGTTTCAAAAATAATGCCGTGGTCTTTCACGCAATGTGTATCATCATAGAGCATTGTTGTATGTAGCTGTGATGTAGTATAATTCACTCGAGCAATCACCTCTTTGAGGGAATCAGGAAGAAGTTCAACACCCATGTGCTTGATTTAAATTGACTGCTGGCTGCTTATATTAGAATACATACCGATCGTACGTGTGGCTGTATCGTGTCCTGTGTTCGTTTCGGTTCGTTTCAACGCTTCGAGGATACCCCCACCTGACTACGAGGGCGACAGTATTATTTTTGAGAACCACTGAGCCCCGTTCAAGAGCTTCCTACATTGTGGTCAACATTTGGAATTATAATTACTACCTCCCGAGCCCCATGGCCATTATTTGACGCTCGAGAAATCTAAAGAGGAACAAAGTCTGGTTCGCCATCAATGACTCGGATTATTACATGTTAACAAGGGTTAATCAGCCTTCTGGTTGGAAGGATAAGCGCTCAGTGTTGAGCCCCGATGCACTATTTCCGACTGAGTTCGGACAGGATGAGTAGCCGTGCTGAGCGTCTTTGATTGAGTAAGTCCAAACAACGGCGGAAGGAATCAGCGACGTAGCGACGCCGTGTGGTCTCTGTAATTTATATCTTTTGTAGTGTGGCGTCCTCGTCGGTAGATGGAGCTCTCAGGGCAGATTTGATAAAAGTAGATGCACTGAGATTCCTCGCTTTACGGATTTTTTTGTGACATACCTATCAACTCGGAAGGAACTGGCGATTAACATGAGGTAGTAAGAGGCAGCATGAGAAGATGAGAAACCAATTGTATTGCGATTAGAGAGTACCAGTCCTCAACCTGTCATTTGCAAAGCGATATAATTATACATCCAGGTACGCATGCATATGGGTTTCGTCGCACTGAAGGACCTCGGAAATATTCAGTGGGTTATTCTGCTAAGTAAATGATGTAGTGCTAATCGTACGAATTACATTTGTCATGCATGTATCATACGCCCATTACGTATACAAGGTCAAAACTACAATAAATTCGAAGAGGAATAAACAATGTTCAGCGAACTTTGCAGGTAAAGATACAACATATTCATCCAACATAAGTTACATCGTGACCAGTATGTAGTGTGTTATTTAGAATAGGGGTACGAGAAGCAGCTTATATATACGTACCAAATTTAAGATAAAACCAATAGATGAAAAGGATAGAGTGACGAGAAGTGATTGAGAGAAGATATGTGTAGCTCTATAGTAACGGACCGTGGAATCATACCGTCTGAGCGGCCTCTGGATCACGATATACCTGCAGAAAATTAACGCTAGAAACGCTGACATGCACACAGACTAACCTTAAGGTCCCATATGTTGCCAATCTTTGTGTCGGTAGACCCATCAGAATCTAATGACGAGGTTGCGCTGTTCTCGAGTTTCAAGCCTTGTTCGTTGGCTAGATGAAGAAGACATATGAAACAAAAGCTGGTACTGATCTCCTCCATTTTGTCTCTAGGATATGACCTCTGGAGGTTAGAAATGACCGATGTGAACTGCTTAGCCTCGGTAGGGCTCGTGAGTAGAGGCTCATCTTCGTCTATGTCCTAAAAGCCGTGTAGGTAAAAGACGGCGTTGAATTTATACGGCTTAGTACTTACCATTCTCTCGTCATCTGCGTTCTTGGGGGGAGGTACGACAATATCCAGACCTTTCCAAATATTCTCCTTCAATTTTCTGACGTCGACTCGTTTCGCGCGCTTGGTAAACCTCACTGCTTCGGGTTTAACCCTCCGGGTTTGACCCTGCGTGGCGGCAAGAAGATCTTGTTCGCCTGGATCAATTGCACCACCATCGCCACCATCACCATCGTAAGCATCATCGAACCCAGGTCCATCATCATAATCGTCATGGAAGAATTGTGTGTTAAATGGGATGGCATCTCCTGCAGCAGCTGTTCGATATAATCAATAAAGTGATGATAATCAGGGGAATCCAGCTTACTATCATCTCCGCTTCGCCCAGCAGCCTGGTCAGCCGCGGCTTGGGCCCAGAAATTCTCGTCTACTTCGCCTTCCGCATTCGTGGGAGCCGGTGCTCGTTGTCCGCGCATCTTGAGCTATACGAAATGAGCTTCGAACGCTTGCGGCTAGGCAAGTAATTACGAACCGAGAACTTGGGCTTCAAGAACAGCGTAACGAGCTGACGACTGGAGAAATGCATATCGTCAGGAAGACAATGATTGTCCCGCTTCTTCTCGTCCTTCGCCTTTCGTTTCTTTGCGGCAGCACTGGTTCCAGGTAGATTGATTGAGGCTCCTTTACTTGGTGGAGCAAACAGTTCATTAGCGATAATTTTCCAGGATTTTCCAGGATCTGGTGGGGTAAGAAAATCTATCCTGTTGGGTTCCTTCTTCTCTTTGCGCGGCTTGGCAACTTTTGGGGCAGCATCAGCATCAGCTAAGTTAATGGGGAGTTTGAATATCTCTGAAATACACAAAATACAGAAACCTACGTCTCCGGATTGGTTTTTTCATTTTCCAGTGTTCGGGTCCCGCCCAATTCTGTAGGAAGGTATTGTCGAAATAGTCCATCATTCCTCCGCCGTCCTCAGTGTTCATTGCAAGCATA
Organism: Lentinula aff. lateritia; assembly: GCA_027886305.1. Lineage (NCBI taxonomy): Eukaryota > Fungi > Basidiomycota > Agaricomycetes > Agaricales > Omphalotaceae > Lentinula > Lentinula aff. lateritia. Next base: position 93,393 of record MU794974.1, on the reverse strand, counting down.
AGATCTCTTTGGGTCGGGGCATGACGGGGATCGAAGGGGACGAACTGTCCTGTGCCACCTTGCCCGTCACCCATAGGGCCAACAGATCCATTTGAGTTAGCATCGCCCAAATCGTCTCCATCCATCATACCGGCCCCGTAATCATCACCAATTGCATCGTCACCAACGAAGAAGTCTTCAACAGGAGGGGCTCCATCAACCATCATAGCTTCAAAGCCATCGTCATCGTCGTCATCAAAACCATCTGCTCTGGTGTCATCTTGGAAGAAGGTAGTTTCATCGTTCAAAAAAGAATTTTGTGTAAACGAGAAATCAGATAATTCTTGTGATATCGCCTTGCTTTGTAGACCGTCAAGGTCGTGAATGAACTCGGCTGAAAAGTAGAAGTGGTCAAAAAGAAGCTCGAGAGTTTTAGTGAAAGGTTTCGAACCGCGTAGTTGAGTCAAGTCAATCAAATCTTCAGGCTCGTGCAAGTCATCCTCGTCTTCCTTGCTAATAGAATCACTCGCGTCGAACACGACTCGCAGACTCCCATCCTGACCAACTCCCAAGCTTAAATGATTCATGAGCAAGCCTTGAGCACCTCCCTCGTCGAAATCGGCACAGGTTTTGCGGAATAGAGGATCTACGCTGAACTCCAAATCCGGCTTTTTATTCCTGAGTTGAGAAGCATCAGACAAATTATTCTCTCGGCGAGAAGCTCTCTTCTTTTTCTGTTTCGTCTGTTCCCTGTCGGGATCATCAGAGCCAGCTTCTTCGTCTTCGTCCATGGTACCTCCTGATGCTAAATTCGAGGCAAGTTTAGCGGTCTCAGTCCCGACGCTGTCGACACGGCTAGTCCAGATTTTGACACAACCGTCGAGGGTACAAGAGGCACGCTGGAAATTGATGGTATTGTCGTCCGTGTTTCGCAATAGAGACATCTCGTGAAAGTAGTCGATGAGGGCAAATTCCCAAGTATTGGCAGCCGTGATTTTCTAAAAGGCGAAGATAAGTCGCGTCAAGTTGCGTAGAGCGTGATGTAAACTCACATTGTCAGTTGTTAGCTTCATCCATTCTTCAAATTTCGAGCTCAAGATGTCGATTGACTCCTTCTCTGGAGGCGCCAATGGAGCGACAGTTGTAAGCTGTTGCTTCTGTTTGATTGTTCTCGATTTGTCTACCTCATCGGTACCTTCTGAAGAAGGGCCAGCATGAGCATTTTCCGGGACAGCAATCTTGGTGCTCTTTCTACGCCTACGCTTTTCAGCAGCATCGTCATTAATGTCGACAGACGATTTCTGGGCTCTGACTCCCGAATCTGAAGCGAAGCTAGCATCGTTGTCTGGATTATAAGCCTCACTGAGTCGTTTGCGCGTTCCATTACGGTGAGGTTTAAAGGTCTCTGGCTCAGTATCCGGATCGCTATCGTCGTAGAGAGGCTGAGATTTGTCGGCTGAGCGCGCCATGAGGTCTTCAAGTTCAACAAAGCTTAAATAGGACACGTGAGAGTCAGCTCGCGAGGAGTCACGAATATTGAAGTCACGAGGAGCTATGATATCACACCAAGTGATCGTGGAAATGGCTTTCCCAGCTGTATAGGTGACAGAAATTCAAAATCATCACAACGACCGAAGAACGATAAGCCTACCGCAATGGCACCCACAAAAAAGTCGAAGGCCGCCAAGAATACCGAATCCATTACTGCCAGACTTGGTCTTGTCGTCAAGTCCGGTAAGTACACTCTTGGCTACAAGTCGGCTCTCAAGCAGATGCGTAATGGCAAAGGTGAGTTTTCGGACATTGTCTCTACGGGGGCTGGAGCGTGAGGCTGAGAAGGTCCCTTTGATTGACCTTATGTTATAGCCAAGCTCGTCCTAATCGCTGGAAACTGTCCTCCTCTTCGAAAGTCTGAGCTCGAGTACTACGCTATGCTTTCAAAAACCCAGGTACACCACTTTGGTGGTACCAATGTTGCTCTGGGTACTGCTGCAGGGAAATTGTTCCGTGTTGGGTGCGTTTGATATGGTTCTTGATTTTTCTTTCACCTTACATCCACTCTTAGTGTTATGACCGTCAGTGATCAAGGCGATTCAGATCTACTCAACTTTGCTGAGAACAGTGCATAAATGGGAATTGGGACCTTTACTCTATGCACATGTACCGTATATATGAGATATGCATTCCAGAGTTCATGAATGTACATTGCAATTGGCTCTGACAATATGGTATGATCACTGAGGAGGGCTCTGCGATTAGTCACTGAGACCCCAAATGAGAACACTTAACAGTGCCAGAGAACTGATGTCACGTGCTTTCTATCCTTCTTTCGCTCTCGGACAAGGCCTTTTGCTAAAATGGCTTTTCGAGATGCTTCAGTAGTTGTGATAGAGACAGCAAGAACAGTTGTCAGAGCCGCTATAGGTCTTCACGAGCTCTTGAAAACTCCCTCGGTGGTTAGTCCTCGTCTTTGTTATTCTTGGACTTCGAGAACGGACGTCGATGTAGATTATTCAAGCACGCGTGGGCCTTCGAAAAAGCGCGAACACCAACGACTTCCGCACAGAAACTGGTGCATCGACTAGTAGAGCATCTTCTTTGCCGCTGGTAGCACCGCCGAACGCGACTGTCGGCGATTATCTGGTCGGTGCTCAACTCGATGACGCGCTGGCCGCTGGGCAAGATATAGCGATATCATGGCCTTTTGCGGATGGCGATGTCAGAGACTGGACTCAGGCTGAAGCCATTTGGTGAGTGATAGATTGCTCACTGGAAAGGGGTTTGATCAACGTGAATCCAGGAAATATGTGTTATTCAACCAATTGGAAAGACGACGTGCACAGAACGAATCGCCAGTTTTGCTTTCAATGTACCCCGGGCTTTCCCGAGATGCTTACGAGAGGACATGCCAAGTGTTCTTTGAACGATTCAACGTCGCTGGTTTTTCCATCCTTGAGCGTCCAATGGCGCAAATATATGCAACGACAAGCCTCAGTGGCGTGGTCATTGACATTGAATACGATAAAATAGATATAACACCTATCTACGAAGGCTTCATTCAACGGTCCGCATGCGACACCATTCCTTTGGGTATCAGAGATTGCCAGGAATATCTCGTTCACATCCTCCGACATTCCAATTCATCGTTGATGAAGACTCTTTTCCCTCCAGATTCTGGACTCCCGCCAAGTGAGGAGATTATTGAAGAGACGTTGCTCGCTTTCGTGAAACAAATTCTGCAGGAAGGTCATATTAGAGTGCCTTCTGACGGAGAGACAGCAATACCAGATGATGAAGGGGTAACAGACATAGCTGCTATTGTTGTCGCAGGCAAAGAAAAAGCTGTCATCGAGTCGGGAATGAAGAAGAAGGCCAACGCAAAAGCCTCGGCCGCTGAACAAGCCAGAGCGAGAGAGATCGAGGCTTTAGACTTGATAACCGTCCAGTTCCGTGACAAATCTGTAACTTTGGGAAAAGAGAGACATAGGCTTTGTGAACCGCTCTTTGATCCAACTTTGCTGAATGGATTAGGCAAACGCAGAAGTTCAGTCTCATTGCAGAATGCGACAGGACATGCCGTGCGTCAAACGGAGCTGGATATGAGGCAGTATATCTGGCAGGGCCTATTCGTCACAGGAGATCTGACTCGGCATGTCAAAGGCAAGGAACTCATAACTTCTTTTCTCCGACTACAATCTTGACGTTTTTACAGGCATTGCAATAGCATTGCAATCTCGTTTATCTCCCTTTATTGCCCAACCAGAATTGCAGACAGACGTACAACCTCGATCTATAAGAATTCTTAACTTGCCAGAATATTATCCTGAATACCGTGATACAGGTGAGGGATTTGCTGCCTTCCTTGGATGCAGTATCGTTGCCAAAGTACGTCTGACTATATTTTCTGCATTTCCTAATTTATGTTCATATACTCTCGACTAGCTCACATTCAGCGATCCTCACGGTAAAAATTTTGTTTCTAAGGCGGACTACAGTCAAAAAGGACCACATTCAGTAATTGAGATGTCCCCCGCACTTCTGTAGCTTTAGTGATCATAAGGAGTTCAGTTGTGTAGTCTGATGAATCGATTTGGAATTTTGGATGCACATTAGAGGTTATTAGTAGCAAAAATCTGGGATTTGATCTGATTTGATCGGCTGAGAACAGCTTCAACAGGCTCCAACCAATTCAGTTCACGTCGAATAACGAAAACAGTGATTTTTCGCTCTACAGTCTATTGCACATATTGAAGTACCAGGTCACGTTTGTCTCTTCAAGTCACACCGCGTTCTCCTCTGGTTTAAACGCCTTCTTTGCTTTTCTTTGTTGTCTTTTGACTCTGGGCGTACTACCAATTGTCCATCATGTCCCCAGGTCCATTAACCCCGACTCAGGCTAATATGTCTCGCTCAAGGTTGGTTGCTGCTGCTACCTCCCTCAAGACGCGCTGCTTTAACACTTGAACCTACATAGAGCAAGACCAGATCCTGAGAACGAACCAGCCGCTAAGAAACGAAAGATAGAGACCTCATTCTCGCAGAGGTCCCAGACCCAGAATCAGCCCTCATTCGCCACGGTTTTGGAAAGATTGAAAGAGGAAAAGGATGGAAAACGCGGTGCGCAATGACTATACGAGTGATACCGGGACAGAGCTCTGAAGTCCGTGTGCAATGTCGCAGCCGCTGAAGGAGGTGCCGATCAATGGACGCGTCCTGTATTGAACGAAATCAACCCGAAAGTAGACAAAATTGGTACGCATTACACCCTGCTACTACACTTGATTCTTAGCTTGGCCACCAGTATTTCAGCAAATTGATGTCGAGGAGAACACAGAAGGCAATTTTACGGCTCTGAGAATGTTCGGAGTAACAGAAGTGCGTCTCGAGTACTTATGTTGAATCTCGCTCATTCTCTACAGACGGGACACAGTGTGCTCGCACACATTCGCGATTTTCTTCCCTACTTTTACATTCCAGTGCCGCGTGGCTTCCAGGGTGAAGACATAGAATCCTTCAGAGATTATCTAAATGTGAGATACTTCTTTCTCTCCCAGTAGCGACTCATTGACAACAGCAGAGTCTAACAATAAATGGTGCCGTCCGGAAAATCGAGACCGTGAACAAACGCACTTTATGGGGTTATCGAGGCGAATCAAAGAGTCCTTTTCTGAAACTCACGATTTCAGACCCGAGGACCCTTCCGAAAGTTCGAGATAAGTGCACTGTGTTTACTACTTTCCTTCTAGACTAACACAAAGCCCTTGGTAATTACGTCTCTTCGAGAGAGGCGAATGCGCTTTCCGCGGTTTCTTTACCACCTCCATCGGAGACTCGTACCCAACTTTTGAGAGCAATATTGCTTACACGCTCCGATTCATGATTGACACCCAAGTCGTAGGGATGAATTGGATTGAGGTCCCTGCAGGACAATACGAATTAGTCCCTCCAGACAGACGGAAGTCACACTGTCAAATCGAGATCAAACTCCGGTGGAATGCTTTTATCTCTCATGCCCCGGAAGGGGATTGGTCCAAGATCGCACCTCTACGTATCCTCAGCTTTGACATCGAATGCGCTGGGAAACCCGGTCGTTTCCCCACTGCAGATCAGGACCCAGTTATCCAGATTGCAAACATGGTTACTCGTCAAGGAGAGACTCAGCCATTCATTCGTAATGTCTTCACCCTAAACTCGTGTTCGCACATTGTCGGCTCACAGGTTTTGTCATTTGATGACGAGCAACAAATGCTGGAGAAATGGAGAGACTTTGTAGAAGAAGTCGACCCCGATCTTATCATTGGATACAACATTGCAGGCTTCGATTTTCCATATCTCATTGATCGCGCGAAAGAACTTGGCTCGCAGAGGTTCCCATATTTGGGACGCCTGAAAGGTGAAAACCTTTTTATGTTATCGTCGGAAGAGTTCTGGCTCATAATCCGGCAGATGTCCAAACTAGAGTTAAGGACACTCATTTCTCGTCTAAGGCGTACGGCCAGCGGGATTCCAAAGAGACTCCTCTTGATGGCCGATTACAGCTTGATGTCCTGCAGTTCATGCAACGAGAGCATAAACTTCGTAGCTATACCTTGAACTCTGTTTGCTCACACTTTCTCGGGGAACAGAAAGAAGATGTGCACCATTCTGTTATTACAGAGCTTCAGAATGGGACCCCTGAATCTAGGCGTCGTTTAGCTGTCTATTGCCTGAAGGATGCCTATTTGCCACAACGACTGCTTGACAAACTTATGTGCTTTGTCAATTATATCGAGATGGCTCGTGTTACTGGTGTTCCGTTCAATTATCTACTCGCGCGAGGACAATCAATCAAAGTCTTGTCTCAATTATTCCGCAAGGCGAATGATGAAGGGTATGTTATTCCTGCGATGAAGGGTGAAGGTACAGTTATTTTTATTCCCTTTTCTCATCGACTAAATTTGTTCCTAGGTTCTGACGATCAATATGAAGGTGCAACTGTCATTGAGCCTCATAAAGGTTATTACGACGTCCCCATCGCCACCCTTGACTTCAGCTCGCTATATCCCTCAATCATGATGGCTCACAATTTGTGTTACACGACGCTTCTGGACAAGCCTACAATTGAACGCCTAGAGTTAGTCAAAGACAGAGACTACATTCAAACCCCCAACAATGGTATGCTACTTCTTTTCTCATAGTGGACAGCGTACATAATCTCTTATTAGACTTTTTCGTCACTACTTCAAAGCGAAAAGGATTGTTACCAACGATTTTGGAAGACTTGATTGCTGCGCGTAAGCGCGCCAAGGTGGAGTTGAAGAAGGAGATTGACCCTTTCAAGCGTGCTGTTTTGGACGGTCGTCAGTTGGCACTGAAGGTGCCTTTACAGATATCGCTCCGATCGTTGATGACGGTGTACTCACATGGTTTCACAGGTCAGTGCCAACTCCGTGTATGGGTTTACTGGAGCCACCATTGGTAAATTGCCGTGCTTGGCCATTTCCTCCAGCGTCACTGCTTATGGCCGACAAATGATTGAGAGGACGAAGCAGGTGCGTTGAAAATTCGAGAGACAACATAAATTCCTCTTTTTTATGTCCTAGCAGGAAGTTGAGGCCGAATATAGTACCGCTAACGGACACTCACATGATGCGCAAGTTATATACGGTGATACAGACTCTGTCATGGTGCGCTTTGGTCCTACTGACTTAAAGACCGTGATGGCCCTCGGTGAGTCCCTGGCTCACTAAAGGAGTGCGTCTGCTTCATGCTGGTCAATCAGGCAGCCAGGCTGCGGATTTCGTCACGGCGAAATTCATCCAACCTATCAAGCTCGAGTTTGAAAAGGTTTATTATCCGTATCTCCTTATCAGTAAAAAGCGTTACGCGGGCCTCTATTGGACCCGGCCAGAGGGGCATGATAAGATGGACTCCAAGGGTATCGAGGTAAAACATCAGTTGTTCTGTTCCGCCTTTGACCCATTCTCATTCTTTTCAGACGGTTCGACGAGACAATTGTCGCCTGGTGTCTACTGTCATCGAAACGTGCCTCAACAAAATGCTGATCAACCGCGACGTGAAGGGTGCCGAAGAGTGAGTTCAAATCTCACATTCTGTCCCACATTCTGTTCAACAATTCCTCAGATATGTGAAGCAAACCATCTCTGATCTACTTCAAAACAAGATTGACATGTCTCAACTCGTTATCACCAAGGCATTGGCTAAGACTGGCATGTGCAAGCCTACCTTCTTGTGGTTCCTTACTGAGTGATTTGCAGAATATGCCGGCAAACAAGCTCATGATGAACTTGCAAAAAGGATGAAAAAGCGAGACGCCGGTTCTGCTCCTGCGCTTGGCGACCGTGTTGCATATGTGATTGTAAAGGGTATGAAAGGTGCGTCGGCAGTTGTATTATATCTTGCATCAAGCAGATGCTCAATATCTCCTTAGGTGCTGCGGCGTATGAAAATGCTGAGGACCCGCTGTACGTGCTAGACAACAATATCCCGATCGACACTAGATATTATCTGGATAATCAACTCTCCAAGCCTTTGATGAGAATTTTCGAACCTATCCTCGGTGAGAAAGCCTCGTCACTTTGTCAGTTATATGCCATCCTTCTTCTGCTCGGTATTCTCATCGTTTTTTCAGTGACTGGCGAGCATACTCGGACCATCCAAATTGCTACGCCCACAATAGGCGGTTTGATGAAGTTTGCAGTTAAGACCGTGACTTGCCTTGGGTGCAAAACTGCCCTTCGTGCCAACAACAGCACGAACAGTGAGTTTTAGAACCTCACTTTCCGAATTCCGTGCATTGATCACCATGGGTAGAAAATGGTGCTGTTTGCAAAAATTGTAGGCCTCGCATGGGCGAGCTATATCAAAAGCAGGTTTCTTCGGCTTCAGAGCTTCAGATCAGGTTTTCCCGACTCTGGACGCAGTGTCAACGTTGTCAAGGTTCTCTTCATCAAGTGAGTTTTGTATTTGATATATTTCTTCTTGCACTGACCAGACTGAAATGTATAGGACGTTTTATGTACTAGTAAGGACTGCCCCATCTTCTATATGCGAAAGAAAGCGCAGAAAGATGTAGAAGATGCAAATGCTGTGTTAGAGCGCTTCGATACTGATTCTTGGTAGCGTTTGAAAGATATTTCATGTTGAGAATTTAGTCTTAAGTTTATCTTGCCTATGTATCGTTAGCGTATGTTTATGTTATGATCAGAGATGTAGACCAAAACATCCTCGATTTCGTCGACACATGTACTGTACTGGTGCAGTATGCGCGTTGTGGTTTCCCCACAAAACAATCCTGCCCGTATCTATTAAATTTGGAAAAGCTCCTTCAGTATTCTGATAGTATCATCAGGGTTATTCACGGAATGGCCGATAGTGCGTGGGTCCGAGAAAATCTCATAGTCGTTGCCACCCTAACGAATGATTGGCGAATCCGATGGCAGAAAGAGAGCACAACATTACCTTGTATGTTTTGTCACCGAAGAAGTGAATTTCTTCAAATTCTTCTTGCTCGACGTGTCTTAACGCGTACGTCTTGTCCCAGCCTCGAGGGAAGATGTCGAACGAAATTTTACCGCCGATCGAGAAGGTGAGGCCAAAATCAGCGAACTTTTCTTGCAAAACCTTCACGAACGCCGCTCGAACGCCCTGTTTCTGGATAGAGGTCGTAGAAAGATGATGGACGATTTGGATCAAGCAGTACCTTGTCGTACGCCTCAAATTCGTCTCTTTCTGCAATACTAAAATATTGATATCAGGATCATGCTTGCCGTTCGTGAAGAGTGTGTACAAACGTCGCGTTACGCCCGAGGGGAGAGACGTTGATCATACCATTTCTGAACTCTACAAAGGTTCCACTGGGAATTATAGGTGCGCGGCGGTGTCTCCAAGTATTTGAACACGAACCGTTTGATTGGAATATCTAAGTCTGCAACATAGTGCAGAATGAAGTTGACGAGTGTTTTATATCTTTCTTCGCCCAGGAACTTGATGAAGGATTGAGTGGCAAGGAGTTTCCCCGATTTATACGCCGTGAGTCCATTCTCTGCAAAGGCGTAATCGAAATCATCGACCACTATAGACAGTAAATCCTTCAACGTCAAATCAAGGTATAAATAAAGATTCTCACCGTTGCTACCAGATACAGAAAGCTGCTCTGAAATCTTTACAAAATCTGAGCCTCCAACAAATCCGATAACTACTTTTTTCCTGAGATCCTGCAAGGCTTTGGTGACCGCCGGAGATACAGCCTAGACCGTTCAATATTGATTTGTGGACAAAACGCGGGAACAACATAAGGAGTACCTGACGTGCCGGACTAAGAGTACCATCAACGTCGAAAAGGACGAGCTTCTTCAAGGGCCTATCGGAAAACTCTGAGGAAACCATCGTGTATGTACCAGCGAAGAACAAAGTCGTGTAAAAGTCGAGACACGAGAACAGGAGATGAGCGCTCAAACGCCACGTGGGTAACTTATACTTACTTATTACAAGTCATCTCATTGACGACGATCGGGACCGTTCGAGAGGATAAGCATAACAGTCAAGAGCTTCAAAACATTCACTTCGCACCCTTCCGTGATGTCCATATACCATGTCTATTCGTTACCTTCTGACCTCCTGCAATCACTCGTACCCCGAAACGTCCCGGTCGGTGATAATCAGCCTGCTCCTCTATCGATAGAAGCCATTCCGCCGTCATCAACTTCTGCAACAACAGCATGCAATATCTGCCTAGGAGTCTCTTTCGCCGATGTCGATCAACAGAGAACTCATTTCAGATCGGATTGGCATAGGTACAATGTCAAAAATCGGTTAAATGGTGGTCAACCTGTATCAGAGTCCGACTTTAATCAGCTCATTGACGGTGAGATTTCCGTAGATATAAAATGGATGAACTTAATGTTTCTATAGCTCTCGAGGATTCGTTGTCTGGATCGGAATCATCCGACGAAGAAGTAGACTCAGACTCTGGCCACGATGCAGTTTCTACCCTCGTCGACAAACAGAAGCCGCGTAAAAGGTCGATTTCCCCAGAACTTTCTACAAGACGAAGTCCTCGTACTGCGATTTCCTGGTTCCATTCTTCTCCGTCTACTCAAATTGGGGTTTATCGGGTACTGTTTCCGCATGATATACCGGAGGATGATCACCTTCAAGCATTAAAAGACATGCAGGACGCAAAATCCGGTGGCCGCAGCTGGGCCATGTTCATGGTCGCTGGAGGTCATTTTGCTGGAGCTATCGTTCGTGTCAGTAACGCCGGAAAAGAGTCTGAAGTACAGTCTAAGAAAACTAAGAAACCAGTATCTGATATGGAAGTGCTGAGGCATAAAACGTTTCATAGATATACCAGTTAGTCTATTGAGGCTAGGTCGTTCACTTGCTGCTCACTGACGGTAATTTAGCTCGTAGGAAACAAGGTGGCTCACAAAGTCTCAATGATAACGCCAAAGGTAATGCAAAGAGTGCCGGTGCACAGCTACGACGATATGGGGAGCAAGCTTTGCGAGAGGTATGTTTCCTATTCCATACTGAATGCTTTCGTTCAATTCTCGTCACCATAGGACATTCGGGCTCTTTTGTCGGACTGGGAAGAAGAAATCCACGACTGCGAGATAATATTCATCAGAGCCAGCGGCGCCAATCGAAAAATTTTCATGGATTATGAAGGAAGCCCCATCTCCAAAACTGACGAACGTTTACGCACTTTCCCGTTTCCAACTCGGCGACCAGTAAGATCCTTCCTTACTGTCGCAGCCTTTTTGGATATTCACTATTTTCGTAGACACAATCTGAACTATCTCGTTGCTTGCAGGAGTTGACAAGGGTCAAAGTTTCGCACTTCACTGACGAAGCTCTGAAAGCTCAAGATGAAGCTTACCTCGCCTCCCTCCCGAAACCCAAACCAATACCTCCTATTCCGGCACCATTGGTACCCGAAAAACCCAAAAGTAAACAGGTCAAGCTGAGTAAGGAAGAAGAAATATTTAGAGAAAAATGGCAACGACTTGTGGAGATGGTCAGCAAAGGGCGGTTAGAGCCACTGATTGCCTTCTGGGAGCGTGAAGGGAACAATCTCGGAGGTATCAACGTTCGACTGCCGGAATGGATCGGGGAGAAACGCGTCGCGACGTTATTGCAGCTTGCAACATTCTCGGGCCAAGAGGATGTGACGAATTGGATGCTCGAGATGTGGGCAGATCCCACCATACCCGTTCCTCGTTCAGAAGACGAAGCCGATAGTGTAGAAGGAGAGGAACCTGCTAAGCGGCGACGTACTGCATATGACCTTGCCCAATCTCGTTCCATTCGTGATGTGTTCCGTCGTAATGCTGGGGCACATCCAGACTGGTGGGACTGGTTCGGTGCTGCACATATTCCGAGTGTACTCAGCAAAGAGATGGAGGATGAACGCGATGAAAAAAAGAAGGTCCGACGGAAAGGATTAAAGGATCGGTTAAAAGAGCGAGAGGTCAAGGAGAAAGAGAAGCCAGCAGTGGAAGAAAATACACCGTTTGTCTCCATATCATCAATCGGTCCTCATAAACTTGGAGGCAGTGCTGGTGATACTGTAGGCACTGCAGGCTTAACATCAGAAATGAAAGCAAAGATTGAAAGAGAGAGGAGGGCTAGAGCTGCAGAAGCACGAATAAAAAAGTCAAATTGAAGCAGCATTCATCATAGGGTACAATGTCTTTGTGGCAGCTGCTTTGAGTACATTAGGAGCAGTGCAATGCTTTCCGGCTTCTATGGAACCAGGTCCAGACATAACGAGGATTTGTGCAACTCTTGCTTCAGCGGGGCCAAGAGTTGATTATAGTTCTGATGCTTGAATGCGACCGGAGTCAAATTGACTGAAATTGACAAAATATTAAACCTACCTGAATTTACAGTCTCTGACTCAGGCCTTGATACCCAATACTCAAAAATTCTACATACATGGCACAGTGTACATCACATATTCATGTGCCTGAAATGACATCTGTGTCATCAACGAAAACGTGACATTTTCAACTTTTCTTTTGTTCACCACCATTCGACAGGCCCAAATCCCGTCCAGTCCAAGGGATTCGGGGTAAAATATTGTTTGATGATATCACTGGCTCATGTGTAATGTCCGCATTGGCTGCAAGTCTTAATACTGCAAACTCAGTAGTTGACATTGCAAAGAAGACCATGCTGCCCCAGGGGGTGAGATGTCAAATAACAACTCCAGAACCTTGTAATGCTGTCCTCGCTTGTTGGGAGGCCTATAGACTGGTAGGTTTACACTCGTGCTGTAACGGAGACCTGCGATCTTCATCTTCCGGTCATTTGAAATGTACTTTCAAAATTCAGAGCACATCATACTTATCTTCATACACTTGATCTACTTGGGAATGAACTTCGAACTATATTGTCAATAAAAGTTCTGATTTCTTTTCATGCAGCATCTTATTCGACAGCATTCTCTAACTATCCAAAAGATCCAGAAAAATGGGCAGGCGAGTTTTCAAAAACAACAATTTTCTCCTCGTTTAATGATCTTAACGTTAGACTGCACTCTCCAATTTTATATTCAGGCTGGAACGTCTCATGCTATAACTCGAAGAGAATGCCGTTGCGCATTCCGATGTCTCAATCGTATCCATTTGTCCCGACAAAGTCTGGAGCAACATATGGTTACTCACATGTCGGAAGTCCCACTCTCGTGTCCTTTCCAGACATGCGAAAGCCTGCCCCCTTTGGAAAGCGAGCTTATCTTGATTGATCATCTAGCTTCTGTTCACTCCGAGCACAACACAACGGCTTTGGAGGGTCAACTATGTACTACATGGTGGCCCCCGTACCGCCAGCCCCAATTTGCTGAACCTCCTCCGTGGCCTGATTCCCCTGTGAACTATCTAGACGTCATCAATCCTTATCCATCTCAGCCACCGCATCCCTCACCACCACATACGCCTCCCGCTTCACCGGTATTTCAACAGTTTCCCCGTCTTGTCCAATCCAGTGCTCTTCAATCTCCTTCATTCCCTTCACCTAGCCGTCGTCCCATTCCGCGGCAGATCACCATAGAGAGCATAGAAGACTGGTCAGAACCAGAGGAATTTTACGAGTTTGAAGATCTTCCAACTCTGAGCGAATTGCCTCCAAATTCTTCCACTCATAATACCGAGTGGCGTCCGTCCCCGCAGCTTCCCAAAGACTGGATAGTTTGGCAGCGACCACAGAGCTGGAAGAAGGAGACTTCGACTCTCTTTCATCTGCAAACTGCCGAAGACCTGGGTCATGTGCCACCTTCGTCGATGGACTACAATGTTTTCAGTGCACGTGTAAACCAACTGAAGGCAGAAGGCTTACTGGGAAAATAGCGGGTCTTTGTTATCTTACTCATTTCTGAAACTCATCTCTGGCACATATAATAGTTCTATTACCCGAAAAATATCTCGTAGTTTTTTATGCACCTCAACGCAGACCCCGCATTTTCTGTATCTAATATATTCGCTTTGCCTGTTCCGTTCTTTTAATTTACTTCTTAATTCCATCTTAATAAGTTCAAGTTACACTAAAATTTATGGCCATCTTTCTGTAAAATCCAAATAACGGGGAGTACATACTCAAACACAAGGACAGTTACTACTCAGTATAGTACAGAACTATACGGCACCCCTTATCCCCACTTTGCGATACTTTTCTTCATACACTTGCCCGAGGTAAGTCGCTGCCGATTTGCATTCAACTATTTTCTGGCTATTAGAACTAGTGGGGTTTGTGAAATGCGCGCCCTTGTGTTCTTCCAAAAATTTGATAGTAGAATCCAAGTCGTCGAATCCAAGCTCGTTTTGGATGAAAGATAGAGATATTGTCCGGTAACTAGGGAATAGGTGTGAGATCGTGATGAATTAATGTGTTCAGACCCACGCTTTTGTGATAACCATTAATGCCTTGACTCTTTCTCGGGGAATGAAGTGATCCATAATGTAAGCACCCATATTCGGGGCATTCAAATACAATAAGAAGAGAGCATGATAGTTGCCCATTGAAAGTGACCGTTGAACATCGAGAGCGTGCCGCACAGCCGAATCCGCCTTCTGTCTAGGTGTTAGTTGACCTACGTACAAATTGAGTTCTGTCCAGTACCAAAAAGAAAGATAAATCAACAATGCGACGGTTGGAAAACGGAACAGTCACCGCTTCTGTTGCGCCCATGTAGGAGCATAAGTATCCGGTATCCCGTGAACTCCTCCACTTTTCCGGGTATCCCCAATTCGTAGAGCGTCTTAAGCGTTGCTTGACATGAATTATATTCAACCATATCGTTCTAGTCAGAGCTTGTTTAGGCGGAGTCAAAAGGAGTAACAAAAGCGTACGCTTTCAAGTGCCATACGTGCATGGATTTCGTAGACCTGCACCGTGAAGTCATTTTTTATGCGTTGAACCTGGGGACGGAAACAATTAGAAGCGCATGCAAAGCACTGGTTGTGGATAAGGAAGGAAGAGATCAGCGCACAGTGAGATCCTGACGAAGACTTTTGAACTGATTACATATCCAGTCATACGAGCACTTTTCTCTCCATCGTTTCTTGAGTTGTATAAGTGTCTCCTGAAGGACAGCATAAGGTCGAATTGTTTCTGGTTTTGGAGCCTAGTAAATATGATTGAGGCTAGCACCGATTTCCACGAGCAGGAACTCACATCTGTCAATCTTAAATAATCTTTAAAAATTTCCCTCGAAGTCCCTACTATTGTGAAACGGTCCCAGTCGATGACGTTCTGCTCACTCTGTCAGCGACACAATATACTCAAGCGCATGAACATACCGGATCCGCTTCTGGTTCATCGGAGTTTCCGAAAGGAGATGCTGAACGAGAAGCATTCCAGGAGCTATTATTGAAGAGATGGTTATTGTGAACGTTTGCCTTCAATGACGAATTTCTCGACTTCTGCCGCTCGATTTCGTGTTCGCGTTGGAAACGTTCTGCTCTACGGTTGAGGGCTGCTTGATCATTCAAGTCCAAAGATGCAGTGCCAGCTGTAATTTGCTTGAGAGATGATTTTTTGGCTTTCTTGCTGACGGGGGCAGTATCATTTCTATCGATCAAGTCAGAATTCTTGGCAAGAACGGTATCTCTGAGATACATACAACTTGCGTTTAAGAGTAGGGGCCGGTTTTGGTAGAAGACTGAAGTTTGCATGAGGGGGGTGAAGATACCAAATCTCGATGAGGCCCGAACCTTGCCAGTTGCACGCCGTTCCAGTCTGTTGTCCAAAGTGTGTGTGCGGCAAAAGCGTCAGCAATTACCTGCCTTAGTTCATCTTGAGCATCCTTTCTATTACTGTCCGTCATTTGCCCCAAACATTTCGCAACCCAATCTCTACGAGGCCGACATAAGAACGAAGGAATCGAGCAAGTCGAGCCCAGGCTTACTTGAGCTGTGGTGGCCACGAGGCTGACGCCATGGAAGTTGAAATATTCGTACTTAGCTGGATGTGAGAAACTCAATGAAGGTAGTTGTTCGCTAGCTGGATGATTGAATCGAGTGAAATTACATAATCACTAGCATGAGCACTAACTGGGCTTTACCAGGGCTTCATAGACTGCACCTTGCTTGGGGCCTTAATTTCATGACACATAGACAACGGAACCATTTACAGTCATTGGGACACCACCATCAAATGGGACAAACAATGTTTTACCATGATCTATAGCTATTCTGGCTTTGGAATTTTTTGAGGCATGCATTAGGATGACCCCTTCAAAGTATTAGCTACTCAGATGAGCATGTTCTTGCATAGTCCCATTGTAACACTCAGAAAGTGTCATTTCGGGATGAAAAAGAAAAATGTTTTGATGATTGCCATTGTTAAACTCAAGATGTGGTCTTATGGCTTGGTAAACATAATGATATTATCATTCAACACATTTTCCAACCTTCTAATACTATGTATCATGGTATGGCAACATTCAGGTGAGGTGGAAAAAGTTGAGCAGGCAGAAAAGCAGTTGAATTACGGCTTGATTACAGCAGATGAATATAAATAATTTCCTAAATTAGTTTATCTTACATCTTATCAGTGCATCCCAAATGCTCGTTTTCACTTGATAACAGATTTTCATACTGATTAGACCTTGGCACAACTATCCCTCCTTCGATAATGTATTTAGGGTAGTAGAAGCTTTGTATAACTGGTCTAATAAATGCCTGACATGCAAAAATACTCATAAATAAGGTGTACATGATGAAATTTTAGTCGGAGAGATTTGGTCATCCCAAATGGTAGTAGATGACTGTATTTCGCATATAATGGTTTCGAAAGTGGTGACTGCAGGCCTTCAGGATGAATATTGCAAGCATACTTAGTGAATCCAAAACCTGGTCGATCATGTTATAACTTCAAATTCAAGTTTGAAGTCCGAATGATCGATTGTAAACTACCCCAACGTATCTAACTGCCAGGTAGACCGAGACGCTCTTATAAGTGAGAAAGCGATACTTGTCAAACCCGGCGGGCAGCATTGCCCCTAAGGGCTTGGTCATCAGCCTGAGTGCCAGTTAGCACTTACCATAAACAGTGTTCAAGTGAGGAAAGTTTTCGACCGAGGAATAAAAAAAGATTCCATTCAGCAAAATTAAGTTTCGCGTAGCGTAGCATATGCGATGGGAGTTTTTGTCTAACTCTAATGTCCTGTTTTGTCTGCGGGAGGGTTGTACTCTGCAATAAGCGCCTGAGTATGCCAAGCTTTAAACAAATAGCAAGATGTGCTTACGAATCTTCCTGTTCTTGATGGGGCCCCACTTAAACCGTTTCGTGTACACGCTCAGGACGAACAAAGTAGAGAACAAGATGACTGCCTTGATCCCAGTCTTCTTGCGCTCATCATGTTCAGGCTCGGCAGCCCAATTCAAGAAAGTCACTACGTCCTTGGCCATCTGAGAAGTAGTAGCGGGGGTTCCTGACCAGACAGTGTTAGAGCAGATAACAGAGAAACGAACGCGATTAGACAAACCATCATCGTATTCGACCAAGCCATCAAAAAGGACTCGAGCCATCGAAAGGGCACCGCCGGGGAAATATGGGTTGTAGTTCATGCCCTCACGCACTTCGACACCAGCCGGTGGGTCGACGTAACCGGTGAGAAGAGAGAAAATATAGTCCTAGATAGATGTCAGATATCATGTACGCGTCGGAATACATACTAGACACTCACGGCGCCACCGTGACGCGCCTTGACGATCAGACTCAAGTCAGGAGGAAGAGCACCAGCATTGCCAGCGCGAGCAGCTTCTTCATTTGGGTAAGGAGCAGGCATATAATCAGCAAGCTTTCCAGGACGTTGAAACATCTCTCCATCATCATTCGGACCATCCTGGTATTCAACTTCTTCTGCCATTGCGCGAGCTTCATCGGCGGTGTGGGAGACGGCGACGAGGTTACGCCAGGCGATACGGTCAAGAGAGTGGCATGCTGCACAGACTTCGCGGTAGACTTGGTAGCCTCGTCGAATACTGAAATAAAAGACAGGAGAAATATAGCGGGACAATTGGAATGTGTAGAGGGCAGGATTTCTTACCTAGCATGGTCGAATGTGTCGAAAAAGCCATTGTGAGGCCAAGGATAGGCAACAGGATGCAGCCCCTCATCGCTGAGGTGACTGGCGTGTACCTCACCGAGGAAAGGTAGCGTGCCATAGAAGTGTGCATACCAGGCCACGGTGCCAGTAGTGAATAAAGTTGCGGAAGCGAGGGTTAAACGGGAGTTCATGAAGGCCTGATAATCATTGGGACTAAGAATGTGCATAAAGTTCATTGATACGTACCTCGAATACATTTGACGAAGACGAAGCACTTGAAGACGCAAAACGAACCTGGCAAAAGGTTAGTTGGAGAGTTTTTGATATAGTCGTAGATGAGCTCACCGAGGTCCGTGATTTTGAAACAGGTGAAGGCGAGCTCCGTTTGGGAGCTGAAGACACTTGCTTCAAAGCTCCTGAGCGCAACCTCGACAACATGTTAGGAGTAGATATTTTTGACCAACTTGGATGGAAGAAGAGTGTGACGGGTTAAATGTGACAGATTGAATGTGACGCTCGGGAGTAGACGGAAGTCGGATCTCTGCTTATCCAGCCAATCAGATACTCGCTATTGGGTATGCCTCAAGCTACTAGTATGTACTTCAACTGAAGGGAACCGCCATAGTTCTTTGTTCTTTCAACCGCTACGTCTCATGTTGGATTAGAATTCATTCCGAACAAGTTCTTATATTGCCTGGAATTCACTATGCATTCTAAGTAGCAAATGAAAAACAAGTATTTATGAGCAATCTTGGTAGCGTCAAGCAGGATATAACATAATGTAAAGTAACAATCCTAATCGGCGCTATGAGCATGAAGGTATGGTGTTTAAAACTGAATTCCACTTACTATAGCGGTATAATCATTTACTTTCCACCAGTGGTGCCCATACCCATAGTGGACTTGAAAGTATCGTAGATCCACCATTGGAAACCAGTGAGCGTACCTAGAGCAAGAGTTAACTCCATACGTGAAATCAAGAACTACGATTTACTCACCGATCATGACTACCCTAGTGCTGAGACCCTTTGTAGCCAAAGTTGCGAAGCCAACCTCACCGGCAATCGCTCCAACAGATTTGCCCTTGTTTTCAGCCTTCCCGAGGAGTGACACTAGAGAGTCAGCGGGGTGCGAAACGATGGCGCAAACCACACCGGCGATGTAACCAGAAGCGAAGGTAATACCGAGCTGCGTAGTCTTGCTATAAGTTTCCTTGGGATTGGTAAACACGTGCGTGTAGAATAACTGAGCGATCTTCTCGAAGAAAAAGAACTTCGCCATGGTATAAGGGATCTATGGCAGGAAAGATTGAACATTGCATATTTTGTGGTTTTCGCGAACGCACCTGACGGGACCAGAGAGGGACAAGAGAACCAAAGGGGAAGCGGGTGTCAACCTTCAACTTGTTCATCTCCGACAGTGCAGTGGCGAAGGGAATGGGGAACGTGCCAGTAGGACTGGTTTGAATCTTGACTTTCGTCATTTCCAAAGGACATAGAGCGATGTCGGCGAATACTTCCGCCGAGGCAGAACCAGCAAGCCAGATCGCACCCTTGTATTTTTCAGCGATATCTGGGCCAGCGACGTTCATGTAGGTGTCTTTAAAGACCTCGTACAGACCGTACTTGAACATTCCCTGGAGTGAGTAGCCTACGAAGGTAGGACCCAGCCCTTTCCAGATACCACGAGAACCCTCTTCCTTCAGAAGAAGTTTTAAACTAGCAGCCGTTCCAGAATATTTTTGGGGGTTAACCTGAGCAGTACGAATCTTAATTAAGCTTCCGACAAGTAGGAGAAACACGTACCTGCATGTTACATTTAGCAACATCCAGCGGAGTGATACCTGCGTGGGTGAAACCACAAGCAAGAGCACCACCAAGCATACACTTGGCGTAGTAGGAGGTATCATGAGGCACAGGTCCGAGGTACCTTACACAAAGCAAAAAGACCTTGAGATTCAGGAAAAAGTAATCATAGAAAGAAAAACTTACCTGGCGTCCCATTTCGTAGGTATAGACATGACGAAAAGAGTTTAAATACAGAATCTAGGGGGCTTGATTCCCTAAGGGGAGAGTTGACAAGGAGTGTCAAGTTGGAGGTTAAAAGTAAGTCGTTTGCAGACGTTGTCAAATTTTGTCACCGGCTCGTTCCGGATTTCGCCGAAAGAACAGCTATAGTTCACGTGTAAGCAAACTGCTCCGCTTCTTGTTTCTTTTCGGGTGTTTTATTCCGTGTAATTATATCCAGCATTTGCGAGTAGCTGGTATTGAGCACACCGTAGTTCGTTGCAAAAATTCTTCATAAGTAGTTCGACAAATTTAACGATCACAGTACCCGGAGTACCTCCTCAGACGACACGGCCTGACATCGGTTTCTTTATCGCACAACTCGGACTCAGTTATTCATTAATGCCTACGATGATACAGGGTGTTGAACACCACATAACGGATTAAGGTAGGGAGGAAGCATAAAAGGATGAAAAAAATACAAGGGCATGAAATAATGGAACGATTGATAGACACGCAAATAATCTACAAACATAATGGTCCGATCCAAGCTCGACAACGCGCCAGTTGAAGGTTACAATAAACATTCGCAGAGTTCTTTTGGAGTGGACATCAGGGACTGGTCGCCAACGAGAAGCAATTCACACACCTTCAGCGCAGCAGCATAAACACATTCCTGCCAAACACGCACCACATCCACCACTGCTGCTTGAGCTCTGCTGTGGTTGTTGTCTGTAAACAATGAGGGCTCTGCGGTTGAGATGGAATTTGCAACAGATTCGTGGACATACACATAAACGGTTTGCGGAGGAGGCTGAGGTTGGTAACCGCCTTGTTGAGGATACCCCTGAGGAGGGCCTCCACTATAATATGCTTGCTGAGGTTGCTGAGAAAAGAAGATGCATATAAGGACAAAAAATATTGAGGATTGATTGGCTTGATGAACATACTTGAGGGTAGTATCCACCCTGACCAGGAGGGGGACCTAACAACAATGTGAACGCAGTTTGAGAATATTTAGACAGGCGCTACGACTTCAAGCAATATGAGTCTGACCTTGAGGGGGATAATACTGCTTTCCTTGGTTGTTATAATAATCGTTGGCCGACATGACAAAAGATGAGGGGCGTTAGAAACAATTCACTCTCTCTATTTTCGAAACCGCTGCGCTTAAGTATGCGGCACGTGGCCGAAGGGATACACTGCATGACACATGTGCTGTGAAAATTGATCGACGAGCGACACAGCCTTATGACATTGACAGCCCTTTGCATAATTCCGTGAACATTGGGAACGGAAGATTTCTTCTTGACAGCTAGCGCTGACCACTTGGCATCGTGCCAGCCATAGCTTCTCCTCACTGACTCGAGGCACCGACGTGATGACAATATGTCGGGACGTTGAGCGGGTGCCCGGTGGTTGCTCTTTCGGGTCGACATCGGCACATTGAGCGAGGCAGGTTCCGGATCATTTACATAGTTGACCGAAGAACGAAAAACATCCCATGTTCTCAAAAGTATGTAGGCGGAGTGATGCTCAAGCTCGCAACACGGATTTGATTTAGAGGGAATTTCGCGGACAATACTGAAAGCGGTTCAAATAATAGCATGATCCTGGCTTGATCAGAATTTTTTTGAAAGTGCGATCATGGAAATCTGAAATCGAAGCACCTCTACCTACATAAAGATAGCGGGAGAATGAAGGACACAATTTTCCGGAAATCTCAAGTTACTGTTACACCAGCTTGGTGTAAATACTTTCAACTCAAATCGTAATAACGGTATTACGTACGCGCTACATACCGAGTCTCGCGATTGCTCAGAATTTCATTCACGATTATATCTATAAAGAAGAAACAACGACTATGCTGCGAAGGTCGAATTTTCGCATAGTGTGTGCACGATTAAGTTCATGGAAGATGTTACGTCCACATACCGACTTTCTGGCGGTAAGATGATCACGGGTGTGGTGGCGACACGAATGTAAACATTCTCGCCCCTTGTCGAATGAAGGATTGGGTCAGGCGGGTTGGTTCTGTATATCCAGAAGAGTTTAGAATAATGGACTCTGGATTCATAGCAGTAAAACTCACGGGCAGCAGAATATTGATGTCGAGGGAGAACCTCGAGAACTCTTGTTCTCGTCTCTGCTAATGCTTGTCCGTGTTGGGCAAGACCCATAATTCCGGAAGGACTAACGCTGGAGCTGTTCAGATTAGCCATTCGACAAACTGTACGTGCACAACAGATAAAGCAGGATTTACCTGGAAATTTGTAAAAGGGTTATTCCCAATTGATAGCGGCCGCGCCACTGTATGCTAACATCGGGGAATAAAAAGAAAAGACCGCGATTTCCCTGAAGGTCCTCAAACTGCTCAATCGATGACACAAGATTACCGTACAAGACTGGTGCGGAGCTAAACCCACTCTGCGTTGGACTTCTGTCTACTCTCTCTAGTCCGTTTTCGTTGTAAAGGGACAAATGCGCGATGAGAAAGGGCAGTTCAGCCTCGCTATGATTTCCTCGTTGAAAATTTTTCGGGTACTTGGTGGTATAGATTACTTACGGTACAACAGGGTTGCCAGAGGCGTCGTGAATGTCAAGTCGAACGATGATCGGGGGAGTCACAGGCAGACGAGAGAGAGGATAGTTGGAAAATTCAGCTGCTCTCTGAGGTTGCTGGATGACTTCGAGGTGATATAATCTGATTTTCGAGTGTACATATGAGCATGGTTAAAATGCAAGGCCGTTGGACTCACAGATTCCGAGGATCGGAAAGAAGCGAAGATACTTGAATACGAGGAAGATGGTTGCGTGAGTACCCTTCAGAAAGCATCGATGAAAATTGCTGATATGATCCATGACTTGAAGGAGGGGAACTACGGCTAGAGGTAGAGCTTCCGTTCGAAGAAAAGAAACTAGTTGAAGAATATACTGATTGTGGGGAAGAGTGACCGCTGCTGCCGCCACTATCACGAGGGAACTGAAGGGGAGGAAGCCTACGTGTAGGGAACCGGGAAGTTTCAACCGATTTAGATTTTGGGTCGCTGGCATCGCCCCCGATTCGTATGCGATGGGGCGATTGAGACGCACGACGGCGGACAGATCTTAATTTTGGGACTACCGATGAAAGAGTAGTTTGTGGTAGCTGAAAGATCGTATCATAATTCGCTCGCGTGTTGATGGAAAAAGACAATAACCCAAACCTTATTCCTCCGAGGTACTCCACGACCAGATTCGACCCGAGGTACAAATGGCATGGTCATCAGCATATCTTGCACATCTGCTGAAAAGGAGCAAATGGTGAGTGAAGAGTCCACAACCCGCTTGTCGTCGGACGAGATACACAGAGCAAAGGAGTGAACCATGCTTGATAGACAGACCGGCGTCAGTATCGTGCAGGAATGATCAAGGAAATGCGATGAGAGGTAAGCATTTATAACATCGGCACACACAAGCAGTACAGTCTGAAAAGATTGAAAGATCGCCAACTTAAGTTCATTTGTCAGATCGGAGTACCCTGATATGGCAGAGTCGATGCGGATTAGATTTAATAGGATTCGCATAATGATCGTGTAAGTTAAGAGGGAGCCTATGCCGCGGCACCAAGACCTTGAGCGGGGGTAATCAGCGAGAATGTAGATTATATAGCATATGAGAGGTTCAAATAATTTTTTTCACATAGCTCCAGAAACCCGCCATTCCAGACATGAATATAGCGGCAGAGAGAGCAGGTTTAACTCCGGCTAATAACCACAAAATTGTCAGAATGATTGAAATTTTTGAACGTAAAACAACTTTACCTGTTGACTTGTAGAGTGCTCCCGTAATTGCCCCTGCGGAAACGCTTCCAAGAATGTCGTGTTTTCCTCGTGCGGCGTCTATCGACGAATTCACTCCGTTATACACGAGAGCTAAAGAGCGCAGTCAGAATGTACAGATGCCATCGAATGAAACGAGCCAAACGGACCGAGGACACCTGCTGAATTCCCTATAAATGTGCCTCTTCGAGTTACCGAGTTCAAAACGCTGTTGATCCGTAACCTGCTATTTGATACAGCCAATGGCCTTCTTGCGCCCTCGCGCAATCCCCATGCACCGCCAACAGCAAGGCCTGAAAACCCAGGGTGGGCATGTGATGAAACAAAATAAAACAATAAGAGCAGGTCGTTTCACGAGTTAAAAGATAAGGTGAGAGAAGTCCTGAAAAGTCAGGGAGGACTGGATGGAGGCAAAAGAGGTAATTCGAAAGAGATCCGAAGGACCTACCACTGAGATACATGGTTCCAGTGCCATAACATAAATCATCACTCCAGCCCCGAGAAGGAATTGCAGTCCCAGAACCAGGGAGCTCACTTGTCTTGTCGTCATCGAGCAGGAGATAGTCCAGTTTGTCGCCAAGGTCGGCGAGAGGGTGTAATTTTGCGGGATCATAAGAACCCAAAAGCAGGTCTGAAGCTGTGACAGCATTTTCGGGTGAAACGGGAGCTCCTTCTGACTTTGAGAAAGTGGCAGATCGAAGGTATTCTGCTGGGTCCCGAGATGAAGAGGCCTGACTGGACGCACTTTTATCAGAAGACATGGCGGCGAGTCGAAGAGGTTGACAAAACGAAACAGTGAGCTCAACGCGGCGCAAAATTTACCGAAGTGATCACGTGGTAAGTTTGGGCTATTGCGTCACTTAACTAACCTTTACTTCCTCACACGATGTTCGCCAAATTTCCCTTCCATTTAGGAGCCCGTTGTTCGACCCGGATGTCTGCGTATACGTCTCGGACATTAAGGATGGTCTCCCGAAATTTCCGTCCTTCTTTCTCGGTACTTGCCAATCCAAATCCCGCCGTTATGGATTCTTCAACCCACAAGCATTTTCGTTATTGTTTTTTTTCTAGTGATTCTTATTGTCATCTAATCTAAATGACCCCCGATCTTTCAGGTTTTGCATCATCCACAACTCCACATTCTACCGCATCTGATCCTGCTGAGGTTGAGGCTATGCATTGTCTTGAGCAAGGAACACGACTTCTGGAAGAGGGAGACGTCGAGGGTGCGAAGAGACTTTATGCTCGCAGTGCCGAAATAAATCGAAACGCTAGCTCATTGTATAATTTGGGCGTTACCCATTACTGCTTGAAGGACTTTGATGCTGCTATCGCTGCGTGGCAAGAGTCTATTGCTCTTCAACCGGCAAGTCCTGACACACATACTAGTACGCCATTACGATTCACCCCTTCATTAACGTCGTTCAAATGATTCTGATATGAAGATTTGGCGAATGCATACGTCTTATCACCTCTCCCTCGACCAGACCTTGCACTACACCACCTACGGTAATGTTAATATTGACACTCTCGACTTCGCGCCACTCAAATTTCGCAAATGTAGTATTGCCTCTTCATTGTCACCAGAAGACCGGGAAATCGCGTTTAATCTTGCCGTTGTTCTGGAAGCAAGTTTGTGTCTATTCTTTACTCCGTTCTTTATTGTTTCTTCATGGCCCATTAAAATAGCGGAGAACTTGGAAGAAAGCTTGGAATACTACAAAAAGTGTTCCGTACTCGGTATGGAACGCGCACAGATTCACATTCGCAACGTCAGTTCTATCATTATTCACTGCTTCGTTTAGTCAATTTTACCCGAGCTACAGGTCACTGCTAAGATACTGAACCGGCGAGTGCAATCTGCGCAAATTCCTAGTCAACAGAACGAATGAAGGTCAGGTCCCAGGTTTTCTGAGGTAGTGGTAATCCAGTTTCTCGGGTGAACCAGGTCGGCTTATTGTCTTTTTTTTCAACGTCGTCGAGGGTGTATGCTCATAATTGGTTTGTCTTATTGTTTAGCTGTATCACAACTATGCCCGTACTGCTCGCTGTCTACATAGTTTTCATTGATGGTCCATTCTATCGGACTCGTGTGCAAGGCTAATACTTTAATCAACACCTAGCAAGTCTTTCAGCAGCGGAGAAACTTCTCCATGGGTGTGTCCCGCCTGTACACCAATATCCCCGTCAACTTCAGTAGCAGGCTGAATACTACTCGGCGTGTTAGTTGGAAACACTGTCCCTTGCTGCCATGCTCTACTCAAATAAGTGCTTTGGGTTTTTATATCTCTTGTTGGACCGCCACGAGATTGGCGACGCCTTTCTGCCCACGAGGTGCGCATTGGTTTCGGTCTGGACTGCATGACTGCCTCCGAAGAACGAACGCGGTCCAATATAGTGACAATATCTGAATCTGAATATTCTACTTTTGTGTCAACGGGTTTTAGCGAAACCATACAATGGAAACCTTCGTTCGCAGAGGGAACACTGAGATCTTTCGCAAACCTGGAAAGAACAGAAAGTCCCATTTCAGGACTGTGAATTGTGGGATGTGAAGTTCCTTTTGATTAAGATTCGTGTGAGCCAATAGCAATACAGTAAGGAAACTTACTTCGCTGCAGTCTGAAGGCGCATACCTGAAATAAGATCGATAAATGAATGGATCGGAAAGCAATAGTGATGCTACCCACTTCATATGGAGTATCAAAGAAAATTACCCAGACTCTGGTTCCAGGAAATTCGTGCGCCAACCTTATCCAGTGTGCTCTTTGACTGACAGATCGAAGGGGCAGAAAGTTGTCTCTTTTTACTCGAAATCCATGTATGAGAAATATATTCACCTTTCGTCAATGTTTGTTCGATCAATACAAACTGAAAGACCTTCCCGCAGTGAGTTTTTTGCAAGAAATTCCACTTGTGCCCGATTTCCAAGATCGTCTTGATTGCACCTGCGCCATTGACGTGGAAAATGACACTCAAGAGCTGTCGCAAAGGCGCTCTGAAAGATTGTTCGGAGTCACGGTTGAGCCGAATTAACCTTTGAAATCTACCTTTCCTGAACCGACCAAACCAACAAGTATCAAAACAACTTTTTCTGGATTGGACATGAGGAAACAAGAGGGGGTGACAACCGCTCTACTAGATTTTGGACATATTTATTAGCGCTCGCGCTTGAGCTTTTCAGATTGCTCAAGTTCTTTGTAACTTATCTATCAAGCTTCATCGACATCATCGGCGTTTTCATCGCTTCCCATGGGGAACGGAACTTTTCTTCCCTATGATGAATTATGGCCCGCGAGACTACATCATCGCTCCGTTGTCTACAGCCTAGAAGTCCTCTTCAAGTTGCGACACCTTTTCTTCTTTCTCTCAGTCGAGGTTTTGGTTTCACCTTTCTTCATCGTTTTCGCATTATCGAATACACCGCCGACCTTGTCAACCTCTCTGGTTCTCCAAAAACAAACGTATAAACTCTTCCTTGCACAGCTGTCATCCTGAACATTTGGACGGCTCAGTCTTCAGTATCTGTAAGGCTTATCAGTTAGGCGGCTCACTGACTGTCGAAGATCAAGAGGCAAGTTAATATGTTCTAGGGATGCAACACTGACATGCGACCTTCGAAAGTATTTTTGGGTACGATTATAGGGTTATGATCGCAAAATTCAAGTACATAAATTAGGTCTCATAGCAACCCAGTACTGTCCATCGTCCAAAATTACACGCAAAGCATCATCTCCCGTTTAAAGTAGTCGTGGAATCTCTCCTGGTAGATGTAGAAGGTTGAGGAGCAGAAGGAGAAGGAAGCTTATTTGGATGGTCCGGAATCATTTCGACCTCTCTTTTGGCCTCCTCCCATGCTTCAAGATTCTTGTTGGATAGAGAGATCAGGCTATTGAACATGGACTCGTTATTCGGGACCCGCGTACCTTCTTGCACCAATCTCGATGACTTTGTGCCATGCTAATCGCCATCTCACGAATATCTGCGACTTTTTGCCGTTGGAACCTGTCGAGATCAGCTTGGATTGTAGAACTGGAGTACTTTAGATCTTGAGCGGCTAAATGTAACGCATCTTCCAGCTATGGATCAATATTGTGAATCGAAATCTTGTTTGTTCTTAAAAGAAAAGGGAAAATTACTTGAGAAATCGTCTCCTTTGTCTTTGAAATCCCGTTGCGTCGTGCAGTTTCAGGATCAACATCCATCATCCCATGCAATGTGTAGCTAAGAGCATTGAGGAATCCCATACCAGGAGCTCTAGCGTTTCGCCTTGCAGGATTGGGACCAGGATGTGGAGGCACGTAAGACACGGAATGTGTTTGAATGTTCGACTCCTCCTCGGTAGGTTCCTGATCAGGCGAAGATGGGAGAGAGACTGTGCTCCGCGCTCCAAGAGCCGCTTCCAATCGTCGCGCTTCATGCTCGCTTTTCTCTAGTTCTTCTAACTGTTCTCGCTTTGCCTCTAGCGCGTCTTGAGTCATCTCATACTGAACGTGTTTTTGGTGGCGATAAGCCAGCAGTTTCTTAATAATGGACGAGAATTGAGCATATTCATTGATTGGTTCTGCCCAGTTCTGTTCGAGTTCTTGAGCCTAGAGCATATGTATTGTTCAAAAAACGGATAATGACAGCATAGTGATGTGATGCTCACTAATTTCGTGGTGGACATATACGTCGCATCAACTGCTTGACCAGTCTTCTCAATAGCGCTGGAAAGCGACCCAGTCTCATTCAAGCTGAAACCATTTAATGCTGCACCAAGTTCGGCATGGTCCTGCGTATATTCTAGTATTTCTTAATAGTCAGTAAGAAATCTCAAGTATAGTAGAAGTATCACTAACCTGACCACCGTTTTACTGTCCGCCGTGTGACCTTCTCCATCGGGCCACTGAGATGAACAGCAAATTTATTAGTGAAAGCTTCTGAATCGAGGAACCGTTGGTCTGGATTTCGAAGGGGGTGGGCAGCGGAAGGATTGGGCAAAGCAGTATACGCAGGGGATGCTTCCTGGTCCGTTGGGTCGTGCGACGGGGCTTTGAGAATATTCTTAGGTAGCAGTGAAATGGGAGGGGAATTCAAAACTTCATGCTATATTTGGTAAACACCACTGGAATGAGAAGAAAAACTTGACGTAGTGTAATGTAAAATCGCGCACCCAAGAGACTTCACCATCTAGAAAGCGATGGAATACATGTTCGTTGGAAAGGATAGGGTGTCTGGCGAGTCGATTTAGGAATGTCTGCAGCATTCGTTTCCGTCTTGCAATCATCGTAGCATCTTCTTTAGCCTTTCCCTGTTTCACCGCATATTCACCGAGGGTTTGCTTGGATGGGATTGGCGGTATTATGAGAGTAGGATAGAGCTTCACTAGACTTGATCTCAACGATTCGAATTCAGAGTATCTATGCCGAGATTCCGTATTCTAACACGCAGATGACAATGAGCCAACATCGAAATGGGATGAGGATTATCGACCACTCACTCCTGTTTGTATGACATATGTGATATACGGCGTAGTCGCCCCGAGGTTGGTCTTCTGTGCGTCTGTAATCTTACATGTGGAAGTTTCAATGCTCATGGAGTGCATAATATGATATAACTATCGCACACACCAGAATCTCAACATCATCTCCAGAATGAAGTATCCTGTCTCGCGCGCAACAGAAATCACTCTTAAAGTTTGAACCCTGTGGTTGTCTGAGGGGGCCTTGAGAAGGAAATGTGCGCTCTGGACTGGTAATTTCTGATGAGAGTTGTCGGGAAGGATTGAAAGGTGGAGAAGGTGGTTCTGATATGTCCACTTTAGATGTAGAGGAGGTTTCCGATGGAATATGGTCAGACTCTGTGTCGAAAGGGTTCTCGTCGTCAAAAGCCTCCATAATTGAGAGGAATGGGCCTATACAGGTTCTATTGACGCTGGGCGCTTGCACAAAGCAGTATTTAGTAAGCAAATCAAATTCATTACCAGTGCAATTACTGTAATATTCTATACGCTGACTGCTATCCGAAAACCCGAAAACCTTCGTAAGCACCTGATGACTCTCCAGGATCCTCCCTAGGTCCGACGACCTCATTCGCTTGAGCATTGATTGCCTCCTCAAACCCCCTCCCAAGCAACGAGGTGAACAGTTCATCAATTTGCTCTTCATGCCAAGTTCCTTTGACATGGATGGGTGCCATGAAGTTTTGAAGCTTTTCATGAACGTCATATCTATGTGATTTTCAGGACGATCAGAAATATTGAAGCAGCAGCCTGTGTACACACCGGAGTTTCCGCCCTTTGCTGGCTTTCGTATCCACTTTCTTCTTAGCTTTCTTTTGCTTCTGAACGGCCATCCAATCGTTCGTTCCTGCATCATTCCGCGCATCGATAACGTCTCGTAAGAGTTGCTGATAGAAGTCGGTATCGTCGAATATCTCCACATCCGCATCTGCTACACCTCCTTCCTCGGTCTTGACCCCCAGTCGTTGGCCCTTCCCACGCCATAGTTGTGTGCGATGAAGTATTTTATCGTGAGTAGAGAGACTTTCGTCGACAAGTTGGACAGCAGTTTTGAGATGTTGACGGTCTTTGAAGAATGCATTGCGGTTAGAGGGTAGGAGGACCGAAGGTGCGACGGCTTGGATTTTTGAAGACCATTTTGAGAGTGTTTGAACGAGATGAGGGTGATACCTACACATTGAAGGAAGCATGAATATGCTGTGTGCTTTCGATGGGAAAAACTTACATCTCCTCCAGGTGTGAAACATCTTCGCAAGCTTCGACTAGGTATCCTCTGATGTCTGATTGAGAAAGTGTTTGCACGTTCTCCAGCCTTCTACGTTTTCGAGGAGGAAGCTGTATTGAATCATCAGTTTGGAGAAGAAGCTAGAAGTAACATTAGAATGTAATATGCATCGAACAGAACCCTTTTTCTACTTCTTGTAATTCGAACATCTGTTCAGACAACGATGCGGCTTCGTTCAGCATCCTACTCAGCGATTCTCCGTAACGAGGATCATTTTGGGTCAGCGTGGAGCTCTGAATACTGGTAAGTTGTGTTATGGAGCTAGCAAAGAGTGATGACTATTACCGAGGGTAATGTATTTGAGGAAGATATTGATTTTTGAATCCGAATCCGCGCATCCAATAAGGAGTCCCAAATACCCTGAAGGACCGTCAAAACAGGACATAGCAGGAACATAATTGATACGTGCAATTTGCCGAGAGACAGCTAAACCCTTCTTTCTGTCCTCGTCTTGTGTTTTTCGTAGAGCCAGGGTTATGTCTACAGCAGCGGAGCGATCTTCAGTTGCAATCATCTCAGCTTCATCTTCTTTACTGTCTTCGCTTGCGGTAGCTCCCTCATCACTCGGCTGATGAACTGTTTCCACCTGCCGTATTTCCTCACGACTTTCATCATTTTGCTCTTCTTCTTCTTCTTCCTCGCCGCTAGACTTGAATGAATGATCGTCATCTTCCTCTGCGAGTTGTGTGCGGGACACTTTCACTCCGTCGTATTTAGGATCAGCAATATTATCATGGAGTTTCCGCAAGGTACTTTTTCTGTAGACAAGGAATTCAAAGCGGTTTACATATTGAGAAAAGCTCTGGATCTTACCCGACATCAACATAGTGAGCCCTCGAGACATCTGACGATTGTATATGAAGGTCGTTGAATATGACTTCAGGATCGATGTCTACGGATAGTATGATGTATTTTCAGCGAGTATGCAAAGTCGGGAGAAGGACACACCGACTGGAGCAGGTGCATCCAAGTCAGCGATTTGCTGGGCAAGAGATATTCCTAAAGTGTTGTTAGAATACGGGCGAAAGTAGATGCATTTAGCAACGGACGAGCCATGGAGATATAGCTCCTTCAATTCAGTGTATAGAGAAGGAAGGACAATCTGCAGAAAAGAGAACCAACATAAGCGCCAGTTGGAATTTTAGCGCGCTTCGGCCTCGGACCTAGCATGCGCCTTTTTTTTCTCCGATCGTCCTCCGACGTATTGGTAAATTGCAAATCCTCGGGGCATGCAACCTTAGGCAACCTTCTACAAGAAAGACTAAATACCTCGGTCTCAGGCTAGATCCAGCTTCTCGTGGTCCAGTGTTGAACCAACTGACGCATAGTTACTATTTACAACCCGTACAACACGCATTTGGACACGTCGCGGATCATCTAAAATATTTAAAAAGAGCGTGATGAGCGGGAAGATCATCTTCTGCTGCCTGTATTTGTATGAAATCGCGAATTTTGCTGACTGAAACGACAGTTGAACGTTGCTGAACGACATTTAGTCGAGGATCTTCGTGACCGCGGTAAGGTCGACGGCAGGCATTTTAACTTGGTCGGTGTCCCGTTCCGTTGCTGAAAGTCACGTATTCGGATGTCCGTGCGCACATCTTCATTAGGTTTATGAGCCTCCTACTTTCGAGCTCCCAAATACGTGGCCCCATCCTCTCTCAACTACGCTCTTCTACCTCGATATTTACCAGGAAAATGACCTCTATTGAACAATTCAGACAGGTGTGTGTGGTTCTCAATTATGTTTGGAGACTTCATTCAAATTTGAGTGATATGCAGTCCCCTCACAAGTAAGTTGATCCGATCGTGCTATTAGGAGGGTAATTCTTGAATGACGACTGTCTTTGCAGGCTGCTGGTGTAAGTAAAGTGTATGCTCGCTTGATGGACGCGCCTCTTATATTACCTCCAGCATTCCAGGGCCAATCGAAGTATCGGATGAGGTGAGAGATTGGCTCAGTATCAGCTGGCGTTAATGCTCACAAAATAATCTTCTCAATAGGTTTTATTTGCCAATGCCCATCCTTCCATGTCACACGTTTCCCCCGACTTTATCCCGGTGCTCGGTGATTGTATTCGAATGACGCGGCAAGTTGACTCGGGTTACGCCAATACTCTACCCTCTCACATTTCGTACAGAACCGTCGTAGACACTGCAAAAGGTCAACCATTTTTGATAGCAGGAAGTGGGACATTAGGTTCGTAGTAATTTCAACTTTACCAACCTCTCACTAACGCGTTACCATTTTAGGCTGGGACCAGGTTCGTGGTAGAATCAACTAAATTGACCCCTTACTGACGCGTTTCCATTCAGATCGCAGCTAACCTTGTCGAGCCCGGAGAGAACGCGTTAGTCCTTCATTCCGGCTATTTCGGAGACAGCTTTGCGGAATGGTGTGTATCTTTTTGCTTCCTACAATGTGGAATTAACAGTCCCCAAGTTTGGAAACTTACGGAGCGAACGTCGACCAATTAAAAGCAGAAATAGGTGCGGCTGTTAGCCAAGAGGCTATAACGGAGGCTCTAGGGAAGAAGAAATACAAGCTCTTGACATTTACTCACGTTGACACCTCAACTGGTATGAGAAACTCCAACTCAGGCTTATTCACACAGTGACTCATATAAACTCTCAGCTGTCCTTTCGGACGCCAAAGCAATCGTGGAAACAGTCCGCAGAGTATCACCGGAGACTCTGGTGAGTGGCTTACAGTTGGATAATTTACATATTTAAATTCTTAATCGAAGGTCGCTTTGGATGGAGTTTGCTCAGTCGCTAGTGAAGAGATTCATATGGACCAATGGGATGTAGACGTTATCATAACTGCAAGTCAGAAAGGCCTCGGAACCCCCCCTGGTCTTAGCATTCTTGTCGCTAGCGTACGAGCTATGCAGGTTTGTAATTATTATTCATCGTTAGCCTTTCCTGACCTATGTATTATCTAAAGGTATTCAGCTCTAGAAAGTCCCGCCCCACTTCATACTATGGTAGTTGGAAGAAGTACGTGAATGCACATTTGTGCTCGATAAAGTTCCTTACCGTTTGAACACAGATGGCTTCCAGTCATGCAGGCTTACGAAAGTGGAAAGCCTTCGTACTTTGCTACACCCCCTGTCAACCTCATTTACGCATTCCACGCCTCTCTTTCCAAGATAACCAAGTCTTCTCCTTCACTTGCAGAACGTTACGAACTGCACAGAGATGCAAGCCGGAGGGTCAAGGCAGCAGCGCAGGAGCTTGGATTGAAACAGCTCCCTCTAGATCCTGCATTTGCTGCTAATGGAATGACCGCAGTATGTCATCCCGCTATTTCCTTGTGCCTTTGAACTCATATGAGAATTAAAGCTCTGGTATCCTGACGGTCTAAGTGCAGGAGACATTCTTCCGCGATTGGTGAAGAAGGGCATTGTTGTAGCCGGTGGCTTGCACGTTGACGTCAAGGGTTTGTGACGTTTTGCGTACTTCACTTATTCCGCTTTTTGACCGTCTTCCTCCAGATAAATATTTCCGTATAGGGCACATGGGAATCACTGCTGTTGAGAAATCACGAGGCGACGTCGACGCGGTTGTCAAAGCTTTGAGAGAGACACTGGCAGAGGCCGTTGCTGAAAAGTAAGGACGACGAGGCGCTTGCTGGATTTTTTCTGTAGAATCCCAAGTTAGCTAGACAAGCAAAGATGAACGCAAATCACTTAACGCTTCCTTCTTTTTTTCAGACTGAATGATAGATTCGGACCGTTGAAAGATAACGGTCTGATGATGAAAGCAAGACTTTGAAGGAAAATATTTCTCACTCAGGTTGAATGAGAACTTGTACACCGAATTTGGTTATAGCAGATTATAGCAGGATGTTGTACAAGCCCGGATATAGCGGACGGGGTACCGTGGAAGTGAAGTTGCACCGAACCGTTGGGGGTTGAATCCACTATGATATCTTGGCTGGAAAATAGTTGATAGCTATATTCTGATTCAGTAGGGTGTGTGGCGGTGGGGATAAACAGAGGAAGTGGTAGTAGCGTCTTAGCAGGTAACACCTATATATATAATCCAAGCAACGGATACCCGTCCGGCGTTTACACATAAATCCTGATACGGAAATCTATACTAGAAGGAACTCCGGATCCTTCACTATCCTCAAAAGCATTGTCGGACATTTCATGTGAATGTACAAGAACACTTGCACTTGCAAGATACGACGTGCTAACAAAGATTAGATTTACAAGCCATGTTAGTGATTTACTGTGCAAATTGCTCTTCTCCGCCCATTCTGTCATACCATTCCTTGCCCGAAGTAGTAGCTGCGATGTATCCTGCCCTGATTGTCCAATCCCCAAAATGTTCGTTATCGTTCCGTTCCAATGCGTATCGCTTGATCATGGGTTTGAGGATATCTAGAATCTCCGGTTCCGTAACAGTTTCTACAAGACGTTAAGATGACTTATGGACAACCTAAGTTTTCATACCTCGGTAAATCTTGTTGAGCCTTTGTCCATAGTAGCCACCTCCAAGGAGCATGAGATATGTACCAGGAGCTTTTCCGATAAAGGCAATTTCTGTTTGAAGGTAAGTAGTCAGGACATACGAGCAAGAGGTATAGACAACAGACCAGCTACGTAAGGCCTTGCGCATCCATTTGGGCAACCAGTCATCCTCATAACAATTGCATCG
The DNA here is from genome assembly GCA_027886305.1 of Lentinula aff. lateritia. Lineage (NCBI taxonomy): Eukaryota > Fungi > Basidiomycota > Agaricomycetes > Agaricales > Omphalotaceae > Lentinula > Lentinula aff. lateritia. The sequence goes on along the minus strand of MU794974.1, from coordinate 58,076 downwards.
TTGCGAAGACCATTCTCTTCGCAAATTTTCTCCACTTTATCTACAAGTAGAGGAAGGTACTGCAACGCGGTTAGAACATGTCAGACTTATAGATATAAGCTTTGCTTACTCGTTCTGACTCGGCCATAGCAAGTCCTGGTAGTGATGTCAGCAACGAGAATCCAGCAATTTCCACGCTCGACACTCACCACAAGTAGGGAAGGCAACACAGGCGGAAGACGAGAGACGAAGTCCTGAATGAGATAGGTTGTCCATCTTGTATTTGGAAAGGATGGCTTTAATTTGAGGGAGGTTCTCATTAGGAATATCAGATATCAGCAAATGCTGGTTCGTGGTCAGTCGGAAAGCGCCTTTATGAATCTTCGCAATCTCCCTTAAACCAGACTTGAATTCTTTCCCAGTCTCGTCCTGGATCCGACCATTTTCGATGAACATGGTGAAGTGATGGCGACCGTCTTCGCCTGTTGACCAACCATAGTCATCCACGTTGCGGTCGAAAGTAAACGGTCTCGCAGGCTGGAGCTGATATCCTAGTCGCTTCTCGACCTCGGCTTTAAACACATCTAAGCCCATTCGGTCGATAGTATACTTGACACGAGCGTTCTTATGAACGTTGTCAGTTAAGAAGTTTTAGAATTTTTGATATAATGTACCTTTCGGCTATAGTAGAGGGGCGCAATCAGAATAAACCATTTGACAATATCGAAGGAGACTTACTCTGCACGATTACCATTGTCTCGTTGAGTGAGCATGACCTTCTCAGCGACGTACTTGCCCTGCTCAGGAGTACAAAAACCAATAAGATCTCCGGTTCGGGGATAGGTCTTCTTGTTACCATGAGTGACACCCATACCACCACCGATGGTGACGTTGAAGCCAGCAAGTTCACCGTTATCGTCAACGATCGCGATAAATCCAAGGTCGTTCGCAAAGACATCAACGTCATTAGTAGGCGGTACCGCGATTGCGACTTTGAACTTTCTAGGCAGATAGAATTCGCCGTAAAGCGGCTCGAAATCTTTCAACGCTTCCCCGGCAACCATTTTCTTATCCAACCAGATTTCATGATAAGCGGTGGTTCGAGGGACCAGATGCTGGCTGACAGTGACGGCGAACTGATGGACTTGAGCGTGCAGCTTCGACATCGTAGGTATTGAGGAACAAACGACATTCCTGGGTAAGACTTGGTCAGAAAACTCGGTTTACGACGTATACGGTATGTTTCACCTGTTCACATCCCCACAAGCGGCCAAAGTATCAAGTAGAACCCTGTTTATATCCTGAATGGCGGATTTCAAGTGACGCTTGATGACGCCATGGAACTGGAAGGTTTGTCTCGTTGTGATTTTGAAGGTTCCTGAGCCATGCTCGTCCGCGATCTGGTCCATTGACAGCCACTGCTCAGGCGTACACACACCACCTGGCATTCGAATTCGGATCATGAAAGCGAAAGCAGGTTCAACTCCCTGAGCTAAACGTTCATCGCGGATGTCGCGATCATCTTGCTGATAGATACCATGGAATTTGGTCAACTGCCCGTCACTTGGGGCAAGAGAACCGGTTGAGTTGTCCTCCAGTCCTTCCAGAATTGTGCCACGTAAGAAATTGGAGGCTGCCTTGATGTGCTCATTAGTGATGGGCTCCGGCTCAGCCTCCGTGATTTCAATGGAATCTACGCCCAACGCCTTCCAAAGCTGAGGCTCCCAGGTTTTGTAGCCCGTCTGATATCCATCAGCGTCTTGGTCATCACCAAGTCCTAGAACAGCTACACGAGTTCCACCGAGTCTCTCCAAACGAGCGTCGAGATCTTTTCCGGGCTTGTTGTAGTAATGTGCATCCTCAGGCCGGGGCCAGTAATGACTGTCCCCCATTCCGAAGACAGAGAAGCGGAGTTTGGGGAGAAGGACATGCTCGCGCACAGCCGCGGCGTTGATGGCCTTGAGGAGCTGTCGTCCGTTCTGAGGAGGCTCTCCCTGTCCAGCGGTAGAAGAGATAAACGCGACAAACTCCTCTTGTTGAAGACTATCTAGTGACATCGTATCCATAGTTGCAAGCGTGGTGGACAAGCCTCTGGCTTGAGCTCTATTGGACAACCGCTTAGCTACCTTTTCTGCATTGCCGCCGTCCGAGGCATACAGAATCGTTAACGGAGGCGCGTCGAGATTGGTAAGCAGATCGTTATAGGATTGGAGAGCCTTTTTCTTTCGTATTTCCTTCACTGTTTCGCCGAGGCTACCAACTAGTTCGGTTGCCAGTTGGGGTTTGGAACGAACAAGCTGCGACAAATGATTCTGTCGGTCTAAGAAAGCCTGGAGATCGTTTTTCACGGCGTCGGAATCAAGCGTGAATGGCTCTCCGCCATTAAGCTCTTTGCTGGGATCCCAGCGGTATAACGGCCAATAGCCTGCATCTACTGCTAGCTTCGTCTCTTTCAAGATATTGAGCGCGGGAGCATCCTCGCTCTCGTAGGGTAGATACGCAACAATGACAGAAGGCCCATCGAACTTGTCAGCCTCGATGAGAGCTTGGAGAACCTGGGCGTAAGACGAGTAGATTGCGACACTGGCAACGTACACGTCGCCGTGGTTCATTGCGTATAAACCGACATCCTGCTTGCGACGAGTGGGGTCAGCGGAGTTCCGGTGAGAATAAGGAAGGGTGTCAAGTATCAAGATGTTGATATTCAACCCCGAAGCGACGGCGTGGTGAAGACCGGAAGCACCTAAATCATACGACCATGCATCGGAGCCAATGATCCATCGGGATACGGAAGGGAAGTGGGATTTCAAAGCGAGCACACGCTGGACTTCGACTGACGTGTTCACCAGCTCCAGTTTCTCTGTAATTTCCTGACCAAGACTTCTACTCTTGATGCCATCATCTTTGGCGAGAACCCACTTGCTGAGAAGGGAGTGGAGTTCGCCATCGACATGCCCGGACTGTAATAAGTCCCGAACAGCGACAAGCAATCTGTCTCTCTCGTCGATCTGACCACGGACACGCCCTAGGGCAAACTCGGGGCTAGTCGCCAAATCTCCCTGAACAGGAATCAAGTCAGGGGAGTTGGAAATTTCGAGTCGCTCCCGGAATAAATGCGTCAAGATTTTGGTGTAGGAAAGCTCGTGCTTCGGAATATGGGGTCCCTGTGGAGCGACCTTCTCTGCACTGCTGGAGCCAAGCTGGAGGCGTGAATGAGATGTGGAATTAGATGCCTTTGAAAGGAGCTTCAAGACGTCTCCCTCTCTGACCACAGTGGAATCTCCCAGTACGCCGCTATGCACTGCAGGGCGAACGACAGGGTTCCTCTGTTGCAGAGCGCTCACTACTTCGAGATAAAACGGGGTCCACTTTAAGGACCAGTTCTGCACCTGCTCCAAGACAATGACGGAGGTCACAGTGGGAGGAATGACACGCAGAATACGAGAGGGCAAAAGCGGGGATAGAAGGGATACATGGACAAAAGAGACACCCTCTACCGAAGCATCGAACGTGGCTTTGCCTAGAGTGAATATGATTGTAGTAGGCTCAGATGAAGCTGTAGATGTGAGTGGGAGTATTGGGCGACGGACTGCCTTGATAACGCTCAAAGCAGCCGCCTCGTAGTCCTTGAACAATTGTAACGCAACTCTGTCGTCTTCCACGACCTCTGGCGAGTCGTAACCATTTGTCCCATTAGCGTGACCATTGACACCGTTAGTTCCATTAGAGTGACCATTCACCCCGTTCGTATGACCATTAGAGCCGTTCACAAGTCCCTTCTCGTCAAACAGGAGAGTTAGCAGATTTTCTTCTGAAAGCTCCGACGCAGTATCTGAATCATCTTTTGTTGAAAAGAATGCATGGACGACGGCCTTCTGCTGGGACCGAGCCAACTTTGTTGCCAGCAGAGCATGATCATGAGCTTGCTGAGCATTCGTCGAAAGTAGGAAGTATGGCACTACGCTCCGGAGTAGAAGGACATCCGAAAGGTCATTGAGTAGTGCTATATGGAGCACTAACGGGGAAGATGCTAGTTCCGGGAGACGTAGAACTAATCTCGCGATAGTCTGGGAGTTTGACGAAGCAGTGAAAGATGTTAAGGCTGATCCGGTAGCTCTGAGGAGCGCTGCAGCAGGATCACCACCATGGGGAACTGCTATGACATGAGGTCTCCGCCTTGAAGACAGAGATACCAAGTTGAATGAAGAGGCGAATTCGGAGTTCAAAGGGAGTGGAGGTTGAGAATCGACTAGAGTCTCAGATGCAAGGTAAGCAATGCGTGCTACGGTACTCAAGGAGGACATGATCACGATACGCTGAATGAAATATCAGAATGGATCGATGTGAGGATAAAATGAACAGACCTAAGGGGGTAGCAATGCACTGTAGTGGAAAAAGCTAGGAAGAATCCGGACGTCCATGTTCACATTTAATACATCGTCAAAAAAGCACCTCATTCTTGCGCAAAGAGGTTCCTGTAATGTTTTGCCTAATATTGCCGTGTGATTGTATTTGGATTGCCGGCCGTTTGATCCCGACCACTGAACGTCCTCGCATTACATCTTCCACTTGCTTGCTTTCCTCAGAGGCTCAGCCTGCCTCACAAGGATTCTGTTTTGGAGTATTCAAGTCTCAACAGACTGAACTCGGTTATCTCCTGTCACTGAATAGTAGCATATAATCGCATTTCGCGAAGACGATTCATCAATGTCCTCAATTCTCCGATACCGAAGAATGTCATCCACCCGAAGCTTTCACGTGCAGCAACAGGTTATTCTCCGTTCCGGGCATTTGTGCGTATCCAAGTTCGATGTAGATGGAATAAACTATACTCCCGAATAATGTATGGGGCGGACGCTTGCGGAATTCACAACGACCTTAGTCCTTTTGCTCATTCTGACCAAACTTGTGGCACCTCACCGGCCTCACCTTGGAAGAGGACTCGGACTTGTTAAGGACCACACGATTTGGATTTGCCTACCGGCTCAATCGTCCAACGTTCGCCGATTGTCGTGAACTTTGCCCACGAATGGGATGCGCTGTTTTAACTTTTCTTGGATCTTGGAAGATTATGATTCTGGACTTCAAGTTGTGGGCCGGATGACCAAGAAATATTCATTGGGCAGGGCTCGCGTATTTCCCATGACAGAATCGATTTTGCCATTCTACTCCAAGTTCAAATAAGATCAAAAGCAATACTTGGCGAAAGAGCAGGGACCATCAATAAATGCGCAGCGGCGCCGATCCTCTTCGAGGCGGTCGCTTGGCTGTGACGTCAATGTCCTACGTCATGTACATGCATTTTGCTTATAACCCACAAATGCTTCAGTCTATCAACGTTAACAATGTCTTCCTTTCTCAATAAGCTCACCGGCACCACAAACTCCTCTGCAAACTCGAGCGGGGGAATGACAGACACAAGTGCCAATGGCGGTGTGAGTGGGTCAAACCAGAACGAAGACTACGGTGACAAAGGTCAGTTGTCAGGATAACTTCAATTTACCTCTCCGCACTCCATTGTGACTGTTTCTCTGTCTCTAGCTCTTGACTTTATCGAAAAAAAGACGGGACATACGCTTGGCCGTGATACCAATGAAAAGATCACCGATGGCGTGAGGAATCAGTATGAGAAGATGTCTGGGTACGTCCCATTCTAGTCCTACTCATCTATGCTCCTAATATCGTGCTATCGTCTCTGCTCTGCAGGAAAACCGTGCCATCCAAAGTGTCCAACTAGCTTGCTATAATTTAAAATGTGTACATGTTTCCTTGTAATTAGACTTTTGAATCGGACAATGTAACATTGGACTTTTGCCAGTGACAACGGAATATCGCCCGCGGTCTTCCCCATCTATCTTGACTCCGCCTTGTCTATCTTACTTTCGTCTTGATTTTCGGAGAACTAGAGGCAACCCAGTCGATACGTCAGTAACACACTGACACGAATGCTCATATGTGGTTGTTTGAATTCATATGTGGCACACCTTTACTGATTAGGTACTGAACATCGCAACGCGTTCCGTTCCTGGTAACTCAAAGTCAAGCTGGAACATGGGAAGGTATGAATTGATGATCACTGAACGTATTCAAGCGGATATAAATTGCTATCGTTATCACCATGTAATTGCAACGTTAAGATTTCTCTGCTACGGCCATTTTTCTCCTCGTCGAAGTGAGTCCACAGGTTTCATGCTGTTAATGAGTCAAGGCAGGCCAAAATAATGAATTATCAACGCGTACTTATATAGCTGGCCAGAGATGCTTGCATTATCAGTACCCAAGTCTTCTTATACCTGGGCCCCATGTTGCAATCCCCTCGTGTCTTTTACGCAATCATATCCTGTGCTTTGGCTGGCGTAGCACACAGTTTTCCGACATTCCAATGGCCCAACCCTCAACTGGCGTACGCGGATAACCAGCTCTACGAGGGTGTACTAGACATTTTAGCACAAAATTGCCCCGCGCGGGAGAACACAACGATAAATGCGGAGTGGCTTCGCATTGTGAGCCTCCTCCCTTGTCTGTTATCGTTATGGTACTGAGAATCTGCTGTAGGCGTACCATGACATGTCTACACATGATGTTGATGATGGAACAGGCGGGCTGGATGCATCGATTCAATACGAGCTCGATCGACCTCAGGTATTCATTTGTGCGGATGATAATTGGGGATATTTGAACTGAGACAGACCATTGTCAAAGAATATTGGCCAAGGAATGTTCGATTCGCTGAATGATTTCAAGGCTTTTGATATCCTCGCACCGTTTTTTGGAAGTATGAATTTTCTGAATCTCAGTGTGAGATATTTGTGTTCATGAAAAAACCCTTTTAGTGGCGGATACAATCGCATTGGGAGCGGTTTTTGCTGTCGCGGGATGTGGAGGTCCTCTTATCCCTTTCAGTGCTGGTCGCGTCGACGCGACTGAAGCCGGCCCAGCAACCGTTCCAGAGCCCCAACAGGATCTCGCCTCGCACACAGAAGCCTTCCGGCGTCAGGGATTCACTCCCACAGAAATGATAGGTCTTGTTGCATGCGGACATACTCTCGGAGGGGTCAGACAAGTGGATTTTCCGTTAGTCGTAACGGATCCTGAAGATGTGCTTCAAACCTTCGACACCACTATCAATTTTGATAACGCAGTGTAAGTGAGACGTCGTTTCTGTTTGAAATATCAGTTTGAAGAGTCACAGTGTATCCGAGTACCTCCAAAACACGACTCAAAATATCCTGGTCGTTGGACCGAACGTCACCACCAGGTCAGACTTTCGGATTTTCTCGAGTGATGGAAACGAGACCATGCAAAGGTATGCACTGGTTGGCTCCATCCTCCAGATTTGAGTGTTTGTTTATACCGCTGGCTAGCTTCCTTTCTTCCAACACGTTCAACGAAACTTGCGGGAACCTAATCCAGCGGATGATTAACACTGTTCCCAGCGGTGTGACACTCACTCAACCTATTTCCGAGCCATTCGACTACGTCGTTGCCGGACCCTCGTTCTCCTATCTGAATGGTTCATTGTCCATGGTCACCCATTTACGAGTGGGTGCCTGTTTGAGTTTCTTTGAACATTCAAAAGTTATTCACCAGAAAATATGGATCAGGTCATGACCGACAACCCCAGTCGTACAGTAACCATGCTCTGGGCGGATCGGCAGGGATCGTTTTGCCCGTCCACTGGATGCACCACGCCTTCGACAGACAATCTCCAGGTTTTCTTCACTTTCATCGGTGAAATACAAGGTCTCACCGCGGATCGATACGTGTTCAACGCAACCATCAACGCAACCACCTCGATCTCGAAATTCTGGTTCGAAATCAACGAAAACGACGGCTCCGACCCCATCATAGTGGATAATGCCGGTTCTGGTTTTGTGATAGAACAGGATTCGGTGTTTGTGGATAATCGCCGAAGCGAAAATGTTTTTGTGTCTCCTTCTTTCACTGATTTCATCAAAGTTGTTGTGGGGGTGTGTGGATTTGACCTTGCATTTTTTTTGACAAAGCAGAGCAATTGACGTGTTTTCAACAGATCCGTGGGGATGCTTCTTCCAGCGTGGCAATTACCACGTTTGATCCAAATTCGGAGGCTACGACTCCTCCTTACTTGCCCACGATCACTACAACTAATTTGCAACTCGACGACAGCAACCCAGCAGAAGGAGGATTCACTTTCTTCACGGCAAATATTAGTGGAAGTGTGAACTTTCTGAACATCTCTGGGAATGTTGGTGGGGTGTCTTATACTGAAGAGAACTATGACATGAGTGTGGTCGGGTTTCCTTTCGTCACGGTTTAGTCAAAAATAGTTCTTCGGTTTTTCAGTCCGTTTTCCAATAAGGTATTCTAGTGGTCGATAATTTAAAGGTATTTAGTGCAGTAAATTTTGTTTTTGGTGGAAGTTTGGTTTCACTCAGATGACAAGGGCATTAAGTTCGGCTCCATAACTACATAGTGCCAGGAAATTAACCGGGAAGTTTGGAGTACACACGGGTCTATTGGCCACTATCATTCTACACACTGGACTCGAGCAACGTCGACTTCCAACTTCCCACCTCCCATCTCAACCGTCACATGTCAACTTGAAATCAATAAGCTTTTGAAGGTATTTACATGCTGGTTAATAGTTCCGCATAAGTTGAGTTTGTTACCGTCAGTATCAAGCTTCAGTCCGAAACGAACTCTGGCCAACCTCTTCCTGGAGAGACTTCAGAATCCTGAATTTTGTACGGAATCCCAGCAGTCATGCATTTGCAAGCGATGATTCAAGAAGATGACTCGTAATATCAACGCCGAGATCTATTTTTCCTATTTACTTTGGCACTTAGTTGGAACGGAAAACTCCTTACACGCCAACAAAATGTGCTACAGCAAGAAGGGTACAAGGGCCGAATGTCATTTTATTTGATGACACGGAGATGCAAGGCGAAGCGGAGGATTCATAGTTGAACGTTGAACGTTGGAACTTGAAGCACTGTAGACGTTTCTAGGCGTCGATCGGGAAATAGGTCGATTCCACGGCCACCAACTTTTGGAAGAGAAACAGATTGTTCATTAGACGTAGGACTTTCGGAATATCCCCTCCTGGATAAAATTTCTTGCGATTAAATGATCTGAAGGTAAAAGGTGCACGTACGGAAGTTTGTCATGACTCTTCCGCTAATGCGAGAGCTTGCTCTAAATCTTCTTCCTCACTCAGGACTGGGGCTGGTGGAGGATTCCCGTAAATAACTCTCTGTCCTAGAATAGCTGAACAGACACCTATTGAGAAGCGGCGATTACTGTTTATGAAACAACATACCGAAGTCAATTGAAAGTTGAAAGATGGCGCACACCTTGAATTGCAACGGTGAATTTTGGAGGAAAAAGTATACAGTCCTGACAATCACATTTAATGAGCAAAACAACTTGGATACTTCGCATAGTAAGCCTAACTTGAATGAATCGCCTCCGAGCCACCCAATCAAAGTAGACATACGGAAGCCGTATAGAGACCTTTGTTTGTAATTGCTGCAAGAGAATGGTGGATCAAATTCAAGTGATATTCTACTGTTCGCGCTGATAGACCTATTATGTACCTGATAAGCTGCGGTATAGGCAGTGTGCTTTCCAGGCCTAGGGCGAAGAATCCCAGTAATGTGATAAACACGCGTGATCGACCGAATATGAGGAACAGGATAGCTTGGCACAGACTACGTCGGCAACGACGATGATCAACAAGCGAGATGGCAGGCAGAGAAATAGGGCGCACATTAATCCAGCCAAGAATTCGATGTATTGTGTGTATGACGACCATTGCCAGAACGAATACAGTCTGTTGGAATTACCGAGGTTCTCCGGACTAATCCTAGGGCGATATATTATGCAAATGTACAGCAGGGCAAGCTAATGAGGCTCGTACAGGATCAAGCAAAGTAATGAGCGAATATCTCGACACGCACCTGAGCCAAGATCATTAGAACCGACTGAACCAATAGCGCAAGCTCAAAGCGATCACTGAGTCGAAGTCATTTCTGCAAGCTCATATTTGAGTACAAAGGGACAGCCATACCCCAGCCAGAAAAAACATCTTGTGATATTGGCTATCAGTCTTGAGATGTAGGACGAGTTAATCGCGATAGAGAAGGCCATAGACGGGGGGACACATACAGAATGGCACAAACGTCTCTCGAGAAGCCAGTAGAATCTCTAATTTTAGTTTGTCAGCTTTACGCTGGGAGTAAGATAAGTAGAGAGAACTTTTTCTTCACAATGGAATAGGCTTGGTCGGCATAAACCTAGTATGACCACGTCAACAATCAATATGACAAATTGAGAATGAGAGACAGACCAGTGGAGGCCCCACTGCCATGCCTATTGATGCAGCCGTAGATATCCATACTGTTGAAACTGTCATCACGAAAAGGGTTTTACAGAATTTGGATCAGACCGAGCTCAGAATAAGATAGGATAGGAATCCGAATAGCGGGAGGTTAACGGCGCGGGAGGGAAGGTACGCGCCACGTGATCGACTGGTAATGGCGCGTCGCGAGCTTCTAAGGTTAGGTTATACAGGTAGCAAAATACTTGAACGCATGTATTATCAATGATAAGTAGAAGTAGTAAGAAGTTGAGATCTACGAAATCGTTACGAACGCAAAATTAACCACAGTCATGTCAAAGTTCTCTTGAACATATGATACGCCACCGATGTTCCCAGAGATGCTCACAAAGTTCACGGTCTCGCTGACATTGGCAGTGAAAAAAGTGAACCCCCCTTCAGACGGATTGCTGTCGTCGAGTTGTAGATTGGTTGTAATGACTGTCAGTAGGTAGGGAGGGGCTGAAGCGTCCGAATTTGGATCAGACGTAGTGATTGACACGCTGGAAGAAGTGTCACCACGGACCTGTAGAACGTGAATTATTGGACGTTCTCAAAAGAGTGGTAGTTGAATCACATACCGCCACGACGACTTTGCGGTATTCATTGAAAGACGAAGATAGAAGAACATTCTCGCTACGGCTGTTATCGATGAACACTGAATCTTGCTCGATAACGAAGCCTGGACCACCGTTGTCCACTACGACGGGGTCAGAGCCGTCGTTTTCGTTGATTTCGAACCAAAACTTCGATATTGACGTGGACGCATTGATAGTCGCATTGAATGAATAACGTGTTCCTGTAAGACCTTGGAGGTTGCCAATGAGACTAAAGACGACTTGTTGCGTTGATATCGACGGAGAAGTGCATCCAGTGGACGGACAAGATGATCCCTGCCGATCAGCCCAAAGAATAGTTACTGTACGGCTGGGGTTTTCGGTCATGACCTGCTCCATGATTTGTTGTAAGTACCTTGCAGATTTTGAAAGGGAGACACGCACTCGCAATGTGGTGGCCATAGACAATGTACTATTCCGGTATGAGAATAAGGGTTCGGAAACAACATAGTCGAACGGCTCGGAGATAGGTTGAGTGAGGGTCACTCCGTTGGGAACAGTGTTGATCATACGCCCAATTAGGTCCTTGCAGGTTTCAGCAAAGGTACCGGAGGAAAGGAAGCTAACCAGTGAAAGTCAGATATCGATTCTAAAAGGAGTGGCAACAAGTCGATACACCTTTGCATAGTTACATTTCCATCACTAGCAAAAATCCGGAAGTCCGACCTGGTGGTGACGTTCGGTCCAACGACCAGGATATTTTGAGTTGTATTCTGAAGGTACTCGGATACACTGTAGCTTGTAAGATAAAAATGCGAGCAAAAGCAGGCCTCGCTTACACTGCGTTATCAAAATTAGTGGTGGTGTCGAAACTTTGAACCACGTCTTCAGTATCCGTTACAATCAACGGGAAATCCACTTGTCTAACCCCTCCAAGAGTATGTCCGCATGCGACTAAACCTATCATTTCTGTAGGGGAGAATCCCTGGCGCCGGAAGGCTTCTGTGTGCGAGGCGAGATCCTGTTGGGGCTCTGGGACTGTTTCGGGACCGGGTTCGGTCGCGTCGACACGACCAGCACTGAAAGGGATAAGAGGACCTCCACATCCCGCGACAGCAAAGACGGCTCCCAATGCGATTGTATCCGCCACTAAAAAGTATTGATGAATAAATATTTCACGCTTAGTTTTTGAAAGTTCCTACTTCCAAAAAACGGGGTAGCAATGCGAAAAGCCTTGAAATCGTTCAATGAGTCAATCATTCCTTGGCCAATGTTCTGTTCAACGTTTTAGAAAGATATGACACCAATTTAGCTAAATGTGTACCTGAGGTCGATCGAGTTCATACTGGATCGATGCGTCCAGCCCTCCTGAGCCGTCGTCGATATCATGGGTCGACATATCATGGTACGCCTAAGTTTGTGACTTTAATGTAACTTCCACGTATGACAAGCACTCACGATGCGAAGCCACTGTGCGGGAATGGTGGTGTTCTCTCGTGAGGGACAGTCTTGTACAAGGATGCCCATAGAGCCCTCGTAAATTTGGTTATCTGCGTATCTTAACTGGGGATTAGGCCATTGGAACGTCGAGAAACTGTGTGCATAACCGATCAAGGTCAGGATTATGTTTACTCGAGTACATAACAAGAGGGGGAGAGATTGAACCATGTAGGAGAGTTTGGGGTAGTTAGGGTTGAACTTCATTGTTTGGTCATTTAAGTATGCCCAGCTCACTCGACTTCCACTCCCTGACCAGGCACACGCTTGGAATTGACCTTCGTTGAAACCCCTTGCCGAGGGCAAAATTGGCCGCTACAAAGCAGTGTGCAACCTTGTGCAACCCCCTTCAATATATTCCTCAACCACAAGGTACAATTGGTTGCGTAGAAAGCGGAAATAAGGTTAATAAATCGCCTACAGATGTCGTTTTTGAGCTGTACCAAAGGCATATCCCCGGAGACTGGTGAGATACTTGATGAACTTTCTCGGAGTCTAACGCTGGTTCAGCAAAGCAACGTTAACTACGCAAGCTGAGCCATCGGAATGACACATGAGACCATCGAAGCAGGGCTCTCATATGCAAGCTATGAGCCTCAATGAGAAAAAACAGGGCATCTCTGGTCTGAAATAACGGGACCGGGTCGTTTTAGACAAGGCACAGTCGCCGTTGGTATGTTGCTGCCTAGTTGCTTCCGACGGATGCCATTTCACAGCATATCTCACTTCAAATTTGTGTCTTGAAGTTGACGCTTTGATCAAGTCCTTCTGAAGTTCCAACTCCAGCTACTGATCAGCGGGGACCTTGTTTATCTCTTCGTACCAGCTTGACCCAACCCATGGTAATCACAAGATCGATATGGTTGACGTTTTAATGCATCCACGGTATATTATATTTCGTTGACGCATTTGGAGCAATCGCAGTGGGCGTACCCAGTTGTGTGACATGATATATCGAGAGCAGATATTGGTATATGCAGTGACGGTTGACCAGAGCACTTACCTATGTCTGACTTGGGTGATACGATGATGACTGGAGTATGTTACCTTGCTTGTAAGAAGTGCAGTTGAAGACGGTGTGAAATTCGCGTTCTTGATCGGCCGGGATGCCGATTAATGGTCGATTTCGGCAATTACTCACGTTGGAAATGCACCAACAACACCCTAATTATTGGCAGAGCCAGGCTCATCCGAACGCTCGATATTCTTCAGACCATTATCCAAATCAATATCCAGCTCAGAATGTACCAAAACCCTCCCCGGTATTCCGATCGCAGGCCGAGTTAGGATTTGAACTACCGCCTGTGCGACCAGCACAAGTTCAACCACAGCAAAGACCTATGCCAAGGGGTGCGCCTCCTCCGCCCTCACAGCTGCAAGGTAGGCCTAGACCGCAGAGTATGGGGTACCCACAAGCCAGTGCCAACTATGCACATGCACATGTACCGTCGATGCATACAAATAGAGTAGGCGGAATGCCGTCACAGCATGCTAGAAGTTCAAGCGCTAGTCCAACTCGGAAACCGTTGCCATCTCCATCTTCTGTAGAAAGCACTCGGCCACTCACAATCACACAAAGCTCGGGATTCGCTCCGTTGTCGCCTAATCATCCTTACAGCAGAGATCTTTCAGCATTTTCCAGGTTCAATCAAGAACGAATGGCCAGTGGTGCTATCAGTCCAGGTACCGTCAGGAATGTCGGTCCTGTAAAAGCATTTCCCAATTCTTATGCACCACAGCAGTCTCAATATCAGTACAAGGATCCTGTGACCACCATCTCATCTGCGTCCTCTTCCTCAGTCCCGCCCCCACAACAAACGCTTTCCCTGCAGGCTTCTAATAACGTGACTATCAACACCCCGACGCATAGACGTGTCAGCCCGCCCAGGTTTTTTGGTAATAGCAGTATTTCCTCGAGTAGAAATCATAGTCCTGAAAAGGCCAATATTGTACGTTTCCGATATCACTTAATTTCTTGATGATTATTGAATACAATATAGAATACATCAGCTACAATGGCCAACTCACACTCATATAACTCACCTCATCCATCTCACACACATGCACCACAATCTTCTACTTTGCAATCCCGAGTTGCCAGGTCTTCCGTCCAAACTCCTCCGCAATCAAATTCCACCTTTTCGTCCATCCCTAGTGCAGCCGTTCGCCAGCAGAACCCAATTTTTGAGACCAAGTTCTCCTCAGCTCGTTCTGGTTTCAATGCAACACCAGGTACTGAAACTAAATTTGTGCCTCTATGGAAGAGAGACAAACCTATTAACAATATCGGTGGAAGCTCTAGAGAAACGGAAAGAGGTAGATCGACGACAGTGCCGCCTACATCGCCCGGCAGGCCTTTACCGCAACCCACTCCAAATCGTTTTCCAGCCCCGTATACTGTAGAAGAACCTGACGATAATGCAGCAAATACTAGTCTTGAAAGTGAGACCACTTCATCTGAAGTTTCTGGCGTCTCTGCCGCTTCTGGACTATCTGAAAATAGTCAGCGGAGTGGTGCGAGTAGTGGGCCAGGCATTTTAGATCTACGAGGAAGTATACCCCAACCTCCCAGTATGGATCGTGCAGTAGTCACTACGGATGCCATTCCTGCTCGTAGCATGGGCTTTCGATCTGGAGCCAGGAATATTCCTCAGCCCCCGGGAATGGACCGTGCTGGCGCTACGACAGGAGCTATTCACGAGGGCAGCACGGGTAGTATGACCCTTCGATTTGCCAAGATGGAGTTGGATTTAATTGAGAAAGGAAGTCCATGGCCTCAGGATCTTCCTCCGTTGCCTCGAGGTCCCGGAAGCGGTTTTAGTAACGGACAATCGTTCTCAAGGCCGACTTCGGCGCATCCTCCTTCGTCTAGCCCACGACACTCACATACTCAGTCCCAACCGCAAACACAGTCATCCTTTGCCACCGTCAGGACATCTAACCATAGTGGTCCGCGAGGCAAGGCTGAAAAGACAATTCCAGATTATGACCTAGATGAACCCCCTCCTCGGCCGGCTAGTGTTAGCTTCAGGCGAGTGTCGCGTTACTTATTCAAAAATTCATCTTAACGACTAATTGTAGTGCGAGGAGCGTTAGCCCTGCGGGTTCTACTGCAAGTAGTACTTTCGGTGCACTGGAACGTTTCAAGCGGAATACACAACAACCTGTCCAGCCTCAGCCTCAGCACGCCTCCTACCCCCGTTTAAACGATCGTCCCGAGAGCATTGGACATTCCATAGCATATGCAGGTGTAAAAATTGAGTCTCCATCACCACTTGGTGGGAAAGAAAAGATGGCCGATGTGAGAAAAATGGAAAACGATTCCAAAAGCACCTCGCATGCACGACCGATTCCAGCAATAACGTTTGAAAATAACGATCGCAAAAGCCAACCAAATCAATCAGAAGTCCCACGGATCACCTTTGGAGACGACGAAAATGAAAGCTCAGGTATTCAAATCACTGCGCAGGGTACCTCCACACCCAGGAACAGTTTAGGTGATGATAGCGATGATAGTGATGATGACAACAGTACCTCGCCGCCATCTGCATTTGGTCCGTTAATCCGTGTTAGTGGAGAAAATGAAGGTCAACAGTCTACTCCTAACCCGCCCCAAATTATGTTCGAGGTTCCAGGCATGGGTGTTGATTCACAGTTTGGAGGACCCGTCATCCACATTTCTGACGAGAGGGACCAAGATACCCCACGAAGAAGAGGTAAAGACGTAACTACTGCCCCTCATCAAGGTGGACCTCGAGCTCTACCTGCTGTTCGTTCAGGAGTGAGCCAGTCGGGAAGGGGAGGTTTGACCTGTCCAGCTTGTGTTCGGCCGATCATTGGTCGTGTAGTCGGTGCGATGGGAATGAAATGGCATCCGGATTGTTTCAGGTGCACTATCTGCAATGAATTGTTGGAATTTCAGTCAAGGTGGGTGATCGTCTCCTCACAAGAGCCTCCATATCGATTAGTTTTTAAGCTATGAGGGCATAGGTGAGGATGGAATCAAGAGACCGTATTGTCATCTAGATTATCACGAGGTACGGAAACGTAACTTCATTCTTATTGTAAACGTACTGATCGTTTCTGTAGACGTTTGCCCCCCGGTGTTATCACTGCAAGACGGCTATCGTTGAAGAGCGATTCATCTCTTTGAATGATACTGCATTAGGACGAAGGACCTATCACGAACAGCACTTTTTCTGTGCCGAATGTGGTGATCCTTTCTTGAGCCCTAGTTCTGCGGCCAAACACAACCATGAGCGGGATTTTGGGAAAAGTGCTGGAGGAGAATTGACGTTTTCCGGAGATGGGACGTTTTCTTATGATGACGATGAAGAGGATAACGTGGGCTTCACTGTATTCAAGGGTCACCCATATTGCGAAGCATGTCACGTCAGGTTGCGGTTACCCAAGTGTAAAAGATGCAAGAGACCAATCCGGGACCATATGGAGGCGGTGGAAGCATTGGGAGGGAAGTGGTGCTGGGAGTGTTTCCGATGTACGGTGAGTAATCTAGACTTTGGGTCAGACCATTCGCTTATATCTTTTGACAGAATTGCGATCAGCCATTTGAGGACCCATCGTACTTTGAAAGAGATAGGAAACCTTATTGCGAGAACTGTTTTAGTGTTATGATTCGCAATGAAATTTGAGCTGGTCTCGACTATGTTTTGAATACAGCATTTTCTTGCGCTGCGAACGATAGTTCGGTCAATTATTAGTATATCATCGACGCGTGTATCGATTTGATGTACCAACTTGTGTCCACTTCATTTGAAAGAATGACTTGCGATTATCGAGGTAGAAGATCGAAGATTACAGCCTCATGTATAATGCAAGGTGAAAACTCTATATCGCAGGAAGTCTAGCTTCCTCCAGTTGTTTCTTGGAAAAGATATTGAAACAAAGATGGTGAGCAGGAAAACAGTTGCAACCGAGGACGTACGCTCATCTTCACATTCATTCAGTGGAGGCGAATCGGATCACCGACAGGTGTGACAAACGTGACTAGACCTCCTTCCCATTTCCAATTTGGCTCCTCCTCGTCCTCCTCTTTTCGTTCGCCTTCCAGAATGGCGGCCCTTGACATTTCGAAACCTATTGCTTTCTGCGAGCACCTTCAACTTTCAAGCCTTGGTGTTCAGCCCGCTTCTATCTCTTTCCAGGTGCGTACGACACGCTTCGCTGGCGTTCAATTTTGCTAATTGCCTTCACTTTTCGTTGTGCCTGACTTTAGGTATTTATCTTTTGTTGAATAATTCTAGAATATGCTCTGACCACCTTGTGAAGACCTTGACACTCGAATCTGATCACTTCATTTGCGTTCGCGAAAAAGTCAACGAACAAAACCAAGTGGTCATCATCGACCTTTCGGACGCCAACAATGTTATGCGTCGTCCTATCTCTGCGGACTCAGCTATCATGCACCCACGGCAGAAAATTCTTGCTCTCAAAGGTACGTGCTCATGTCCTTCGAGATTACATTGATGTCCTTACGTCTTCTCAGCTGGTCGGACATTGCAGATTTTCAACATAGAGACCAAGCAGAAGGTCAAATCTCATAACAATAATGAGGACATTGTTTTCTGGAAGTGGGTTTCCGACAACACCATTGGAATGGTCACCGAATCATCCGTCTATCACTGGTCAATAACGGATCAAACTTCCCCTCCACAGAAAATCTTCGACCGACACGCTACTCTCGCAGGGACCCAAATCATAAACTATCGTGTATCTTCAGATGAAAAGTGGCTGGTCTTGATTGGAATTTCAGGAAATTCCACCAATCCTTCGGCGTTCAAAGTCAAAGGGTCAATGCAGCTTTACAGTAGGGATCGGGGCGTGAGCCAACCTATCGAGGGTCACGCTGCTGCATTTGCGGAGGTGAAGCTGGACGGAAATCAGCACATCACTAAACTGTTTACTTTTGCAGTTCGTACAGCTACAGGTGCTAAAGTGTGTGTCTCTATTACTTCACGTATTTGTAATATGAACATCAGATATAGCTTCACGTCGTCCAAATAGACCATGCTGCTCCAGACCCACCATTTGTCAAGAAGGCAGTAGATGTGTACTTCCCTGCTGAAGCCACGAATGATTTTCCCGTATCAATGCAGGTGTCCAAGAAACATGGTATTGTTTATCTGGTCACTAAATATGGTTTCATTCATCTTTACGACCTCGAATCTGGCGCCTGTGTTTACATGAACCGTATCTCGGGCGAGACTATTTTCGTTACCGCCGAACACGAAGCTACGAACGGTATCATCGGCGTGAACAAGAAGGGACAGGTGTTGAGTGTCAACGTGGACGACCAAACTATTGTTCCTTATGTCTTGACTACGCTCAACAATACCGAGTTGGCTTTCAAGCTCGCTAGTCGAGCCAATCTCCCTGGTGCCGATGACTTGTATATCAAGCAGTATCAGTCGTTGTTCCAGAGTGGACAGTATGGCGAGGCTGCGAAAATTGCTGCCAATTCTCCAAGGGTAGGCATAATCCTCTGTCTGTTTAGGTGTGGCCTGCTGATTCCTTTACAGGGAATTCTTCGTACTACACAAGTCATCGAGTCTTTCAAATCAGCGCCTACTCCGCCTGGCGGACTTTCTCCTATTCTGCAATACTTTGGTATTCTGCTTGAAAAGGGGGAACTGAATCATCTCGAGTCTTTGGAGCTTGCGCGTCCAGTTCTGCAACAAGGTCGGAAACAACTTTTAGAGAAGTGGCTGAAGGAAAACAAGTTGACATGCAGCGAGGAACTGGGTGATGTCGTACGACTACACGACATGACCCTTGCGTTGAGCGTTTACCTTCGCGCCAACGTCCCCAACAAGGTTATTGCTTGCTTTGCGGAGACAGGACAAATTGAGAAGATTGTTTTGTATGCAAAGAAGGTTGGGTACAGTCCCGATTACGTTGCTCTCCTACAGCATGTCATGCGCGTCAATCCCGAGAAGGGTGCAGAATTTGCGTCGCAGCTGGTTAACGACGAGATGGGTCCTTTGGTTGACGTGGAACGAGTCGTTGACATCTTCATGTCTCAAAACATGATTCAACCTGCCACGTCTTTCCTACTTGATGCACTGAAAGACAACAAACCCGAACAGGGGCCACTTCAGACGCGTCTGCTCGAGATGAACCTTATGCATGCTCCTCAAGTTGCTGACGCCATTCTTGGGAACGAAATGTTCACTCATTATGATCGTCCACGTATTGCAAACCTTTGTGAAAAGGCTGGATTGATGCAGCGAGTGAGCATCTTGAGTTTAAACACTATTCCTCATTCTTACCGTCATTTGACAGGCCCTCGAGCATTATGAAGATCTCGCGGACATCAAACGTGTCATTGTCCATGCCACTACGTTCCCGGTCGATGTAAGCTGTGACATTTCGAATCCGTTCATGTTTCCTAACGCCTAGAATTCAAGTGGCTCCTTAACTATTTTAGTCGTTTGACTACGGATCAGTCAATGGGCTGCTTACAGGAAATGCTTCGTGTGAATATGCGACAGAATCTCCAGGTCGTCATCCAAGTCGCCACCAAATACTCTGATATCCTTGGCCCTGTCAAGTTGATTGAATTGTTTGAGAATTTCAAGACGTTCGAGGGTGTGTTATTCTGTTTTTCCCTGTTGGTCAAATCTTGTTAATCTTTATCTGTCTAGGTCTTTATTACTACCTCGGCGCTATCGTCAATCTTAGCACTGACCCTGAGGTACATTTCAAGTATATCCAAGCCGCGACTAGAACTGGTCAAATTCGCGAAGTCGAGCGGATTTGTAGAGAGAGCAACTACTATAACCCCGAGAAAGTGAAGAATTTCCTGAAGGAAGCAAAACTTTCCGATCAGCTTCCTCTTATCATTGTCTGCGATCGGTTCGACTTTGTCCATGACCTCGTTCTCTACCTGTATCAGAATAACCTCATCAAATTCATCGAGGTGTATGTTCAAAGGGTCAACTCAATTCGTACTCCCCAAGTTGTTGGTGGTTTGCTGGATGTTGATTGCGATGAAGCCACCATCAAAACTCTTCTTTCTTCTGTTACTGGCAACTTCCCCATCGACGAGCTTGTGCACGAGGTTGAGCAGCGCAATCGTTTAAAGTTGATACTTCCTTGGCTCGAGGCCCGGGTCCAGTCTGGTAGCCAGGATCCAGCTGTTTACAATGCAATGGCCAAAATTTACATTGACAGCAACAATAATCCTGAGACGTTCTTGAAAGATAACAACGTGAGTGACCTTGTTTATCGATTGTGATGCGCGTCGTCTTACAGAGACATTAGCTTTACGAACCTCTTGTTGTCGGAAAGTTCTGTGAAAAACGGGATCCCTACCTTGCCTATATCGCATACGCGAAAGGATTTTGTGATGAGGAGTTGATCGCCATAACCAATGACAATTCGATGTTCAAGCAGCAGGCGCGCTACCTCGTGAAGCGTCGTCAGCCGGAGCTTTGGGCACAAGTCTTAGTTTCTGACAATATTCACCGGCGTGCTCTGATTGATCAAGTATGGCTTTCCTCAATGATCACTTCCTGTTATTTCTGTTATTCACTATTCCATTAGATCGTCGCCACTGCTTTACCTGAGTCCACCGATCCCGACGACGTATCGGTAACTGTCAAGGCCTTCCTGACTGCCGACCTCCCGATTGAGCTCATCGAGTTGCTGGAGAAGATCATCATCGAACCATCTCCATTCAGCGAGAACAAGAATCTGCAGAACCTGCTTCTCTTGACTGCTATTCGGGCGGATAAGGGTAAAGTTGTTGGCTACATCAACAAGCTCCAAAATTACGACTACATGGAAATTGCTAAGATTGCAACCGAGCATGGTTTATTCGAGGAGGCTCTTACAATATACAAGAAGTACGATCAGCACGCCATGGCTATGACAGTCCTCGTCGAACACATAGTATCTTTGGACCGCGGTGTTGAGTACGCGAACAAGGTTAACCAGCCCGAAGTTTGGAGCAGACTCGCCAAGGCGCAACTGGATGGTCTTCGTATCAAGGAATCAATTGACTCCTACATAAAAGCTGAAGATGCTTCCAATTTCATCGAGGTCATCGAAATCGCTGATCGTGCAGGAAAACATGACGACCTCGTCCGCTACTTACAGATGGCCAGAAAGTCACTCCGTGAACCGAAGATCGATACGGAACTTGCATTCGCTTATGCAAGGACGGACCGTTTACATGACATGGAAGACTTTTTGAGTATGACCAATGTCGCAGATATTCTGGAAGTTGGAGAGCGGTGTTTCGAAGTTGAGCTGTATCAGGCTGCCAAGTTGCTCTTCCAGAGCATCTCGAATTGGGCTCGCCTCGCGACCACCCTTATCTATCTTGGTGAAAATCAGGCAGCAGTCGAAAGTGCTCGAAAGGCTGGTAACACACAGTACGTTGCATTGGTCAGTGTCGAATGACGGTTACACTGATTCAGAACTTCAGAGTCTGGAAGCAGGTTCATGCCGCTTGTATTGAGAAGCAGGAATTCCGTTTGGTGAAATTGCTTTGCTTTCGTCGGACGTGCATGGAACTGACCTGCATCCTAGGCACAAATTTGTGGCCTCAATATCATCGTGCATGCAGAAGAGCTCGGTGCCCTGGTCACCATGTATGAACGTCGTGGCTACTTTGAGGAAATTATCAGCCTGTTAGAAGCAGGTTTAAGTTTGGAACGTGCGCACATGGGCATCTTCACTGAACTCGCTATTCTCCTCAGCAAGTATAAACCTGCCAAACGCAAGTTCAAATTTTTTTCTTTGTTCGATGAAACAACTGAATGTTCTTTGTCGACAGTCATGGAGCACCTTCGGCTATTTGTTGCACGTATCAACATTCCCAAGGTGATCAGAGCGGTAGAGAAGGCACATCTTTGGCCTGAGTTGGTCTTCTTGTACATCAAGTACGATGAATTTGTACGTCTAATTATTACTTATGGTCTGTTACATCCATTGATTTCGCATCAAGGACAACGCTTCACTAGCCATGATTGAGCGTTCGGCTGACGCTTGGGAACACAATCAATTCAAAGACACCATTGTTCGGGCTGCAAACGTTGAAATGTCAGTTATTTGTGGTTGATCTTCTGATTGTATAATTCAGTATCATGCATTTACAGATACTACAAGGCTTTGTCGTTCTACCTCCAGGAGCAGCCAACGTTGCTCACGGACTTGCTTACTGTGTTGATCCCCCGTATTGACCATTCTCGTGTTGTCTCTATGTTCCGCAAGATGGATCACATTCCTCTCATAAGATCATATCTCATTGCTGTTCAACACGTAGGTGCCAAACCGGATTCCTTGAAGATATAGACTCATACTTCATATACAGCTCAATATCGAAGCAGTCAATGACGCGTACAATGACTTGTTGATTGAAGAAGAGGACTACAAGACCTTGCGGGACAGTATTGACAGCTTTGACAACTTTAACAATGTCGCTCTCGCTCGACGATTAGAGAAACACGAACTATTAGAGTTCCGCCGACTGGCTGCACATTTGTACAAGGTACATCAGCCTTCATCCTCATATCTCATTGAAACCATCATTGATGCCTTTTCGAATGAAGAAAAACAAACGCTGGGAAGAATCGATATCACTTTCTAAGCAAGACAAATTGTACAAAGACGCTATGATTACTGCTGCAACTTCTGCCACACATGAGGTTGCTGAAGAACTACTAGGATACTTTGTGGACATTGGTAACAAAGAGTGCTTCGCAGCAATGCTCTATGTTTGTTTCGATCTACTCAGCCAAGATGTCGTGGAGGAACTATCCTGGCAGCACGGATTGAACGACTTTTATATGCCTTACAAGATCCAAAACTCAAGAACCCTTGTTGAAAAGGCGAGTTCCACGCTATCTGTCGATGTCCAAGACTGAATGAGATCCTCGATACCCTTGTAGATACGCCAGCTGGAGAAGGAGGTGAAAGACTATTCAAAGAAGGAGTCAGCGAAGGAAAAGGCGGAGTCTGAGGCACCTATCATCAACCCAGGTATGAACACACTACTTTTGACAAATGGGTATGTCTAGTTCTTGTGTAACTTCTACTGTCGCTGAAGATGTTACATAGATACGTGGGGCAGGCCCCTCCCATGAATGGAATGGTACCGGCAATGACTGGGTTCGGCAGTGGGATGTTCTGATCCTCGTGTATTTTCTCTCGTGGATTTTGTGGATGCGATTATTTGTTTCTATCACTTACTTACCTACCCAGTACTTGCAATTTCTCTATAAGAAAGTAGATGTACATTCGGACACGTCTTCCATAATTGTTCCTTGCCTTGTTCGCGCTCGTTCTTCCCTTCCTCTCTCACTCTTCACTGGATTCCTTGCCGATCAATGCCATCCTACATATGCCATCCAGGTGACATTCATTCAATCAATTAGTGCCATCGCACCACTGATTATAGTAAGAGCGAGAAGCTTCGTCGATGTTGCCATATAATAATTGTGCACGTGTCTTGTGTATATTTTGTCCCTCTAAACTATTCGTCTTTCCCTAGAATCTTTATTTACTTCTTGTTACCGTGTCGAGAATGTCTCTCGCACTGTTACCAGACTCAGAGCCGCTCTCGAATACAGATGCGGCGTTCATACCCCAGACATCGGCCCACAAGTTCCCTCACACTCGCGCTCAGCTTTCTGCCTTTTCCCGGCAATACAAAGCCTCGGACAGCTACGATAGCGATGTTGAAGGAGGCGAAGAGCTTGCCAGAGTGCCTTCTGCTTTTGTAAACAGAATTGTTAGCTTACTCGTTGACGAACGTGAGGACGAGCTTAGAGAGCTGTTGAAAGACACCTATGGAGTCGATGATCAGACAGTGTGTTTCCATCTTGTTAAACCGTACAATGATACTGATATGACTGTAGGTTGAAAATAATGTATTGGACCTGATGCACAAACATCGAGACGATGTTGCCGGCGTCCCATTCTTATTTCTAACTCCTACCCGCCGCCCAATATCGAGGCCGTCGTCAAGAGCCTCTACACCTTCGGCTCGGCTCCCCTCAGGTCGTTCAGAAACGCCAAATTCTGCTCCAAGCTCTCCTCTAGCTCAGATTTTTCGCAGACCGTTGCTAACATCACCATTAGCCAGTGGTGTTCAGGCAACTTCATATATGTCTGCCCGCAGTGACTATTCTGCGTCTCCTTCTTCCTCTCCCATCCTTCCATATGCGCATGCCACTCATTTTCATGCCCAGTTTACTGCAAGTCTTCCTGCATCACCTTTATCGTCTCCACGCTTGTTGAACGCGAAAGCATCAGAATTCAAACCCATTCCCCGCCCTCTCTCCGCAGCGTCTTCGAATCCGGGGCCAGTGAGGTCAGAGTCTCCGGATCTTTGGGCTCATAGTCCTTTCCGTGCTACCTCTAATCTTGCTATCGCTGCGCCACTTCTTCCCGACCAACCAGGCTTTTCCAGATCCACCACTCCCGTTCGCTCCCCGTTACGTCAAGACACTGGGGATGAGGATGAAGATGATCCCTTCGATCCGTTTGGTCCCAACGGTGATCATCCACCATCCTTCCAAGTGTCAGATTTTGATATTAATCAGTGGGAACCCGACTACAACGTACACCCACCACTGAATCCGTATGCATTCGAGTTCACCCCCCCTTTCCTCCCTCCCGAAGGATCTGAGGATACCTTAGGAATGTCGGGTATGTTAAGTGATATGACCATCGAACTTGATACCGATCCAGATGCTGCTGCCGCACTTTTGACAAATGGGATGACACCCTTCGATGTTCTCACTTCGGTGTTTGGATCAACCCTTGCCCCATCTGAACTCGAAGAGGCGCTGGCCGCGAATGCATATGATTTCGACCGCGCAATGGCCTGGCTCGTTGATCGTGCACTCCCTCTGCAGCAGCAGCAGCAGCCAAATGGACTTACACCCCAACAACGTATGCAGCCTGTTGGTGGGAGGGTGACCGTTGTCCCTCGTGGTCCAGGAGATCGAGGAGGTTATCCTCCGTCTGGGCCTCAAAATCGTCCGAATCTTAATGGTCGCTACATTAATGGTCGTCCCAATGCAGGTGGTAATCGCGTGTGTCGATATTTCGTCGCAGGAGAATGTCTCAGAGCAGATTGTCGCTTTAGTCATGACCTAGAACGAGCGTTGTGTCGTTTCTGGCTCAGAGGTACTTGTGCCAAAGGAGAAAGTTGCGAGTTTTTGCATCATCTTCCGAAAGATGTCGATGTTCAAAGCTTAGGTGCCATTCTAGCTCGAGTCAACGTCAATTCCAACAATCATCATAACCAGAACCACAATAGCGCCCATAACCCTCCATTAGATGACTTCCCAGTGCTTGGACAGACTAATGGCAATGACAGTAAGAATAAACGGAGCGTTTACGCACCTGGCGCTGACTCCGGGAGGACAAGATTTGCTGCTGCAGTGAAAAAACCTCCCCTAGCTTCTACAAGCCTCGGATTGACCTCTATGGTGCCAGGAATTCACAGCAATGGGGATAATGCAGCTCGAAGGGAGGCGTTGGGTACTTCTGCCGCAGCTGATCTTCATCATCGTTCCGCCATTATTGCCCCTCGTTCATCTCCCCGCCTACGCCTTCGTCCCCCTTCTCTTTTGCCTACGTTGTTGACAGGCGAATCCTTAAACAACTTGTACATGACATACCGTTCTCGTGCTCTCCAGCTTGGACAAGCTCGGAACGCTTGCTTGTCCAGAGCCGCGGATGCATGGAGACGAGGAGATGGCGCCGCTGCGAAACGCTTCAGTCGGGAAGGTCACGACCTGAATGGGAAGATGTCGGCAGAGATGAGACGTGCTGCTGGCGAGCTTGTTCGCGAGCGTGCATTAGAAGCTGAGAGGGCAGTCAGAGCAAGAGATCTGGGATGGTCCGACGACAATGCTGACAGAACCTCCAGAGGCAAGTTGGCTGGTGCTGGTCTTGGTGTCATCCTCGGAGTCGCTGGTTCTGGAGTTGGGGACGGGAAGCTGACCGCTGAGGAGAGAACGGAAGTCGTCCTTGATTTGCATGGGCTGCACGCGAATGAGGCAACGGATGTTTTAGAGGAATTCCTTCTTGCGGTGAGTTGTTTGAATGCGAACTATTCTTGATTTTATTCGGAGCCTGATTGGCTGTCATTCCACAGCTCGAAGCCGAGTTCTTCTATGGACTCGCGTATATAATTGTAGGCGAGCAAAAGCACACCGGCACGCAAGATGTGGCCCGTGGCGCAGGTCGTGTCAGGCTGGCTACTGGTGTGCGCGAATGGATCCATCGTTGGGGATACCCATGGAGCGAAAGAGATGGTATTATATGCGTCGATCCCCTGACGCATGCAGAGGAGTGAAGTCAGAACAACAGACATCCAAAAACTACGCAACAGGAAGAAAAACAAAGTGTCAAAATAATAGAATCATGAAACAATACCCAAAAGAAAGAAAGAAAGGATCTATGGAAATATTCTTGTACGATGGTTGTGGTTGATATGTCGCACTACTGTATTATTCACTTTATTCACTTTTGATTCTTGCTTTCACTGTTTTCTTTTGCAGGTTATCTCTTATCCTACCTTATTCTTCTCTCGAGTTTCTGGCTCACTTCCTCAGCTCAAATTTTCAATATCTTCCATTCTTCCCCATTTCTTGTAGTTACTCAATTTGTTATGTATAAAATTAACAATTCTGTGTTCTCAAACCTGCCCTGGACAAGAAATACAATTCATCAATCAGATACATTGCAACCAGCCTGTTCCAGGCAGTTCTCAAATTCAGCCCAATCATACATGACTGCAGCGGCGCCAATGTCCTTTAGTGACTTTGCCATCTCATTTCTCTTCTCTGGAGATTCGTAGCTTCCAACGTACGCAATCATCGGAATCCCCGCGCGGACAGCACTAGTAGCACCACTTTTGCTATCTTCCACAGCAACGCAAGTGGCAGGCGGTGCACCAAGCTTCTCACAAGCAAATAGGTATATCGCAGGATCAGGTTTGGATGTCGGTTTGGGTAAGGAAGTGGCTGCGGAAAATACTCTGTCGGGAGGGAAATACACCGCTTGATTGGCCTTCTCGAGACTCGCCACGACTCGCCGGTGAGCAGAGGAGCTCACTACCCCCATCTGATACTTCCCGCTCTGGGCCAGTTTCTTCAAAATCTCGTTCGCCCCGGCACAAGGTACCAATTTCTCCTTCAGCTTTTCGATGACCTACATATAATCAGATCATGAGGATCTGACTGGCAAGGAGCTCATGCAATGATTACCTTGTCCTCTTCCATAGCTACATACTTTTCTAGCTGTTCGCTTGGGATCGTGAACTTATACTTATCTTGAAGGTCCAACAGCATGCCCCTGTCGGAGTGAGATTAAACAATTGCATGTAAAATATAGAGCTTGGTTGTGGACGTACCTAAAGTTCTTGCCAACAAAGTCCACCATTAATTCATCTCCAGTGTATCGATCAGTCACATCCTGAGACGATAATATCTCATTCGCAAGCTCTGCACAAGCCTCGAAGGCCAAGGCTTCGGATAGGACAAGGGTGTTATCGCAATCAAATAAGATATGTGTGGTCTAAAAATGTGTTTCAGTTAATGAAATCTACTTCTGGAAAGTAGTTACTTTGGGCTTCATGGTAGATGGAAAGGAAGGATGTAGAGTATATCGGATTTAGTTCGGCGAGCAAGATTTAACATGAGTAGCTCCACTCCACATATCCACACTGTATTTTCTCAATTACTGTATGTATTCGTTATCGGCTCTTTGACGGAGAACAAATATTCAGAGCATGACTGATGAGAAGATCCTTGCGTCAAGTTTCAAAATTTCACGCCTGACACAAACCACCTCAACTTTGAGGCCAGGAGACTAGCGCATTACATAATGCACCTTCAAGTGAATGACATTCTCTTTGTAAGAAACAGCAGTTCAACGATAGCGACAATAATCCTGAAGCTTTGAAGACCTGAAACATGTAAAGCCCATATCAGGATGTGCCAGCGGTGACCTCGTGAGATCTGTGGATATAGAAATTATGAGATTTTTCACTATGTAGCAGCCAGTACATGTTGAAGAAATTCGCGTTCTGAATTAAAGTAGAGTGTCGGATCTCCGAGTATAATTCGACCCGGATGATACGCATACAGAATATATAGACTATGCATATATACAGGCCTGCATCCATAGCCTCAATGGTATTTGGCCTTGAATACATAAGGACGAAATAATTAACAAGGTATTCAAAAACCGAAGATGTGGCATGAGAATGCCATGATAAAGAATGCTAACAAGGTACGACCATTACCAAGTTCCATTGCCTTATGAGCTGCGTTTGTGGAGGCAGCTGATTCTCCATTTGAGCTCGAGTTTGTGGAAGAAGCGGAACTCGAAGGACGGGAGGACGTTGATGTGGAGGAAGAAGAAGATACGGTGGAGGTACTGTTAATGGGCGATATTCGCGATCCTGTGATTGTCACAGTTCCGGAGATGTCTATGGAATGGGTCAAAAATGTGTGTTATATTTATTTATATAATGCAAAGCTCACATTGCTCGAATGTCGGAAGTGAATAGTTGGTTTCGAGATAGGGTTGTGTCTTGTTCAGAGAAACTCCAACAGGGACGATGTACTGGAAATATTCCTTCAGCTCTTATTCTAAAATTTTCATTGAGCTGATCATATACCTGGAAAGCACTTCTGAGCTGGGGATAATATTTCACTGCTTCTGACATAGTGAAGTTATTCAGTTCATGAGTCAAGAGGATGGCACCAGTCTAAACCAAGACGTTCAGCAAACGACGCAACCTTTAACCCTAGTAAATTGAATTCACAGAATTGAATGCTCCACTGTTGGCCGTTTGAAGGAAATCGTTGTAGTTGGTCTCTACAGTTTCGTCGGTGATGGTCGTGCCGTCTACGCTAGCATCTGCAGTGTCGTATTTCCACATGATCGTTTGTAAACCTAGTGCGTTCGCAATCGCGCGGATCCTATCGTCGATATCACCGTAAGGGGGCTACAGATAAGTCATGTTAGGCTATTTTTCCTGGCACTCTGATGAGGAGGTAAACGTACTCTCCAGCAAGTAGGCGTTACGCCTACTGCGAGCTTGATCATTTGGATCTGTGGAAGTCACAGGTAAATCGCCATCCCCAATAGTTACAAATATATGTGCGCACAGCTAATAATATCTATTAGAAGTCACATTTTCAGGGTGATTTACTATGAAGACTTACTGTACCACAATTCTGCAAAAGCGTCTTCGCTAGCAACCGTTGTCACTGTTTTAGTCTAAATCAACGACTGTGAGTTGAGCGGAACTCGGGTACACACTGTAAGGATGAGACCAGGTATCTGATATTTTTTTGTTAGATGGATATTAGGAATATCGAAAGTAGAAACTCACGAACACATATTTCATGGCCTACAATACAAATCGGGCACACTAATGAGTCTGGAAATAGAATATATACAACTCAGCTCACCCTCAGTAAGAGCACGCTGAGCTTCCAAAGGGGAACTCGCAACATTAGAGCCAATGAAATAGAATGCTTTAAAGACTTCAGTCAAATTTCAAGAGAGAAGATAACGCACTTACTCGCTTTTTGGTTCTGGCTCTGAAGATAATCGTAGAACACATTGTGTGCACAGCTTGGACCATCGTCGAATCCATAACCTAAAGTAGCAGGCTACGGAGTGGGGTTTCAATCTTCGAAATAAAGTGTTGTAAGACGGGCACATACTTCTGGGGCATCAGCAACATCAGGGGGCAGACCAGATAGTTTGGGTGTTGTACATTGATCATAGGTCCACCAGCAGTCCGGATCGTCAGAAGAATAGTCTGACGGAGGAGGTTGCGTCTATGGAGTGGGTCAATTTGGGCATGTTAAACCAAAAAAGGGCGACTACCTTCGTGTCGATGCTAGTGGGAATGTTAGACGAAATTGAGTTCCACACTGCGAGTGCAGCTGAGTCGTCGGGAAGAATTGAAGCAGGTCCCCAAAGGGGAGGGAAAGAGCCCATCTGGTCCGCGACAGGAGGATAAGTGTAAGGTGCACATTCCTGGTCAGGATCTGAATTTGAGAAAAGGGGGGGGGGTTGAAAATTAGGATAGCGCGACGGCAGAGATACTGACATAAATATACCAGTGATAGCAGCTTCTCCTTGCTCAGTTGTGCGGTCCTGAGCATTGACCAGGAAATGGGAAAACAACAAAGAAGAAAGAAAAACTCGAGGGAGGTTCAGCGTCATATCGCAGTCACCGGAATAATGAGTGGGGGAAAGAGAAAATGAACGACAAAAATGCAAACAGAGAGTGTGTATAGGTCGGGTGTAGGACCAATGGAAGGGGAAAAAGGGATGCCAGTCAACAAGGAATTATCTATGTAAATACTGTTGAAATATCTTGGCGTGACTACAGTTGAAACGAAAATGAATAAATCTAACGTTACTGGGAATTGAGCCCATTGGCTTCGGCCAATAATGCCAGGATATACGGGCTTCACAAGCCGCAAACCCAAACCGATCCTGTTGCTTCTTGTTACTTGTGACCACAAAAAAATTGAAGATACTCATGTAGTGTACGTATAACCTTCCGGTGTCTTCGGCATTGAAGTTCTCAGTATGTCCTGAATATCGAGTCGACGTTGGAAAGATGAGGGAAGATGTCAACCGGGTGTCAGCGGTATCAGGTGCGGCAATCGATAACGACATGTAGATTACGTAGATGGAGAATAATCGTTGTTGTAGAGGCCTAGTAAGGGCGTTGGTTGAATATGACCCTATAAGAGCTGATATAATGAACCAGAATCAAAATGCAAAGCTGCGGGATACACCGTGAAAATCATGTTCAGCCTTGATAACAGGATCAAACCCTTGGGCAACAATTTCTAGAGGCTGAACTGAACGTTGAACAATGAGCTCATGTGCTCATGTCACGTCATCGATCTTGCACCTTTTGATACAATCGTGCGCATTCGATTTCAAAAGTAAAAATCCTTCTGCAATCAAAATATGGTACCAATAGTGACCTCCATCATTGCCCAAAATATAATTTACAAAAACATACCTACGGTGCTGAAGTCTCGTGTTAATCTTTACTTTAAAGTCATTTCCAATATTCCTGGCTACAAGTCACGACTGGAACATAACACAGGGTGCAAATCTCCATAAGTTGCTGCCACTTACTGAAGACTTTTGGAAAATTGATGTAAATTTCCGATAAGATAAGATTTGTGACTTATGGAAAGTATTACGTAGAACTTATAGAATAAAACTTCCATAAAAGGAAATTTATTTGCATAAGTTCATCATAAACAACAAGATAAGTAGACAATCTTATGCTTTAGCCATTTTTATGTTAATTCACCGTAAGTTTCTCATAAGCCACAAAAACTTATGATAATTTGCACCCTGTGTAACCTGTTCTTATCACAAAGTCGCCAAATCTTTCGCCTTCGAGACGATCGAGAGCGTAGTGCTCGATCATTGGTCTGAGGATGGCCAGGATATCTGGCTCGGTAACGTTTTCTGCAGTATTCTTCAGAATCGCACAAATAGCAGACAATATAAATGTTGTACTTACCACGATAAACCTTTGCCAGTCGTTGCCCAAATGCACCACCCCCGAGAAGCATCATGTAGACTCCGGGCGCCTTTCCTAGAAAGCCAATCTCTGCAAATGGAAATACATCAAGGGGTTTAGTAGTCAATTTCATAAACGTTCATCACACCTGCAACGTTAGGTCGAGTACATCCTGCAGAACAACCAGTCATTCGTATGACAATGGAATCATTGCGAAGTCCATTTTCTTCGCATATCATTTCGACCTTGTCAATGAGTAATGGCAAATACTGTGGTTGTACTCAGGAATGTACTTATCATATCATGAATAGATAGTTACTCACTCTTTCGGACTCAGCCATAGCGAGACCTAGTGGTGATTTCAGTTTGAACAAATACAGTAATGTTGTCGAATACTAAAGCTTACCACAGGTTGGAAAGGCAACACAAGCTGACGAGGACAATCGCAAACCACTGAGACCTTGATTATCCATATTATATCTGGACAAGATGTTCTTGATGTTAGATAAGTTGTCCACCCCGATTTCAGAGATGACAAGATGTTGATTCGTGGTGAATCTAAACGTTCCCTTGTGTATCTTGGCGATTTCTCGAAGACATGTCTTAACTCCCTTGTTCTGACTGTCCTGAATCCGCCCATTCTCAATGAAAACGGTGAAATAGTGTTTGCCATTCTCGCTTGTGGACCAACCATATTGGTCGAGGTTTTGAGTGAAATGATATGGGCGAGCCGCTTGGAAAGAAAAGCCTAGACGCCTTTCAACTTCTGCTCTGAATTTATCCAGGCCCATCCGGTCCACTGTATATTTTAGTCTGGCAGCCTAATAAATAGAAAGAAAACCGTTTGAGAAGCAGGATATTGGAACAATTCTTATTTGAGCACCTTACGGCTGCAAAAGGGCAGTGAGTTCGAATGACCATACATGGAGGCTCAGAACGTACTCAATCCGATCCCCGTGGTCACGCTGCACCAAAGTAACTTTTTCGGCTACATCAACAGCTTGCTCTGGTGTGCAGAATCCAATGATGCTTGCAACTCGAGGGTATGTTTTCTGATTGCCCAAAGTTGTGCCCATGCCTCCGCCCACCAATACATTGTATCCAATGACATTTCTACTATGGCCATCAACAATAGTGATGTACCCCAAATCATTTGTGAAAACATCAACATCATTGGTGGGAGGAACAGCAATGGCAATCTTGAACTTGACGGCGAGTAGGAAATAATATTAATCAGGTATGAATCAGAATACACACTCAAGTGTCACAACTGACCTTTCGTGGAAGGTACCACTCACTGTATATTGGTTCAAAATCCTTTACTGCATGCCCAGCGACCATTTTCTTGTCAAGCCAGATTTCATGATAGGCTGTAGTACGAGGCATCAAGCGTTCACTGATTTCCATACAACAACTGTGAACCTGAGCGTGTATTTCAGACATAGTGGGGATCGACGAGCACACAATATTGCTAAAGGATACAGTGAATGATCAGAAGTCTCATGAACTATTTCAACAGTTACCTGTTCACATCTCCGCCCACTTCCAAGGTATCCAAAAGAGCTCTATTGATGTCTTGTATCGATTTCTTCAGGAACCTCTTCAGAATACCATGGAATTGTAATGTCTGTCTGGTCGTAATCTTCATCGTCCCATTTCCATATTCGTCGGATAGGCGGTCGAGTTTCAGCCATTGTACAGGTGTACACGAACCACCGGGCATTCTCGTCCTGACCATGAAGTTATACGCTATTTCAAGACCCTGCGCCTGGCGTTCCTCCCGTACATCCCGATCATCTTGCTGCCAAATCCCATGATATTTGGTGAGCGGAGGGTCACTGGGAGCAAGACCACCGGTGCAGAGGTCGGAAATCCCCTCACCGATGGTGCCACGAAGAAAATTTGATGTGACTTTGACATGTTCAAGGGTTATGGGATCTGGCTCTTTTTCGGATACCTCAACAGTATCGACGCCGAAAAGTTTCCAGATCTGTGCTTCCCATACCTTATATTGAGTTTCGGGACCGTCTGCGTCTTGGGCATCTCCTAGATGTAAATCTAGAACCCGCTGCGCGCCCAGCAAGGCTAATTTATAATCAAGTTCTTTTCCCGGTCTGTTGTAGTAACGAGCATCTTCACCCCGAGGCCAATAGTGAGAATCGCCTAGGCCAAACACGAGATATCGCAATTTGGAAAAAAGTGTCGCCTTGTTTAAATTTTCCACAATACTCGCCGCTGCGTTGAGGGATTTGAAGAATTTCCTTCCATTTTGAGGGGGCTCACCTTGTCCAGCGGTGGACGTGATGAAAACGTTAACATGTTCGTCTTCATCTTTCAAGGCATCTAGCGATATCGAATCGAGAGCCGCAATGCTTACGTCCAGGCCCCGTATCTTCCCACGAATGACTAAACGTTTTGCCATTTTCTCAGCTGTACCTCCATCAGAAGCATAGAGGATTCGTATTGGAGGCGCTTCTACGGTGTGCAGCAACTTACTGTAAGTCTTCTGCGCCTTTAAACGCCGTGCTTCCTTCAGGCTGTAGCCAATATTACCAGTTATCTCGGTATTCAAGGCAGGTTTCGAGCGAACAAGTTGTGATAGGTGATTTTGTCGATCAAGAAATTGGGCGAGGTCATTCTTAATAGCGTCGGAATCCAAAGAGAAGGGTTCTTCTCCCTCGATGTCTTTACTAGGATTCCATCTATATAATGGCCAGTACCCAGAATCTACAGCAAGTTTGGTTTCTTTGAGTACATCCATAGCCGATGTCTGGTCAGATTGGTTGGGAAGATAAGCTAACACAACACTCGGTCCATCGAAGAGATCAGCCTCGACTAGGACCTGCATCGTATGAGCATAGGAACTATATATTGCGACACTGGCGACATATGCTGAACCGTAGTTCATAGCATACAAACCAATGTCATGCTGTCGGTGGTTGTTCGACTGCCTGAGCATATAGGAAGTGGTGTGAATAATGAGAATGTTGACACGTAGACCGGAAGAGAGGACATGATGCAAGCCTGAAGAGCCTATATCATAGGACCACGACGACGACACCACTATCCAATGAGAAGGTAAGGTGAAATGATGCTTCAAAGTGATCATTTGGTGCAGTATCGGACTGCGGATTTCGCGTTCCAACCTTTGGATGATCTCTTCTCCATAAGTCCGGCTCCGAAGAACGTCATCCTTGTGAAGAAGCCATTCACTCAGCAGAGAATGGAGATTGTCATTCGTGGACGAGTTGGTCATCACATCTTCAGTAATTTTCACCAGCCGTGCTCGCTCTTCGAGCTGCCCGCGAACCCGACCTAGCGCAAATTCGGGGTTCGTAGCAAGATGCCCGTGTAGTGTGGTCAAATTGGGGGAATTTGAATGTTGAAATCGAACGTCAAAGAGATTTTCGAGCACTTTAAGATAACTCAACTCGTG
Organism: Lentinula aff. lateritia; assembly: GCA_027886305.1. NCBI lineage: Eukaryota > Fungi > Basidiomycota > Agaricomycetes > Agaricales > Omphalotaceae > Lentinula > Lentinula aff. lateritia. Next base: position 22,680 of record MU794974.1, on the reverse strand, counting down.
TTTTGGTATCAATGGAGACGCGGGCGGTTCAGAATCAACGAACGACCCAAACTGGATGCGGTCTTCGGTGGAGTTTAGCAGCGTTTCAACGTCGGAGTCAGTAATGCTAGTCTTGCTATGACCAAGAATGCCACCACGGATTATTGGGGTCGGGTTTCGCTGCTGTAGGGCACGGACAACCTCTAGATGAAACGGGGTCCATTTTGTAGGCCAATTCCGAAACTGTTCCAGAACGAATACGCGAGCCGCACGCGATGGCACGACCTCAAGGATAGATGAAGAAGGCAGAGGTACCGTGATTTTGGGATATATGATCTGAACACCAGCAAGAGATATATCGGATATGCAATGATTGCCTATAATGAAGATAACTGTATGAACATCGGATTTTTGTCCTGAATATTGAGACCCGAACGGCTGTAATGTTCGTGTTGAAATGAGGTGAGACAGACGACTACTGGCGTCTTTATATGCTCTCCATAGTGCCTCTGCATCATCCTCAGCAATCCCGACTTCATTTCTTCCGGTGTCTTTCAAGACGTAGTCAAGGATGAACTTCTCTCCCAGCATAACATGTATATCAATGTCGGCCGCATTATGATCACGAAAGTAAACGTGGATGACGGCTTGTCTAGATGAATGGGCCAGATACGACGCAAGGATAGAATTGTCGTGCGCTTCGAGTGGGTTAACGGAAAGAAGGAGAAAAGGAAAATAACTGTGGAGGAGAAAGACTGATGAGAGGTCCTGCTCAACCTCAATGTGGATAACCAAGGGAAAATGACTGAGTTCTCCGGAGAGTGGAAGTAATATTCTTGGTAAAATGTCGGCACAGTTCGACACTACCAATGAGACGATGCCAGAGTCTATTTCGAGTTTCTGGCGAACAGAGCGAAGGGTGGCTGCTAAATCTTCGTCGGGAGATACGAAGTCGACATTAAGTGCATCGTTGAGAGGATTTTGTGGTGAAACGTTGATTACAGCCTGCGACACGAGCTGCGCGATTCGAGAAACGACCAGTGACATGTTATGCAGATGCAGCTATACATAGGCAATAGAGATAGCACTGTGTACACATTAAATAGAATGCCGAAAACCTCTTCAGGCGCCGCAAAATAGCATGCGAAAATGACATGAACATGAGAGCTCCTTATAAAGTTGATGTCAGACAAGTGAAAGAAGGCGAAATATCATTGTCCGACACAGTGAGCAGTAAAGAATACGACGCGACCGAGTGTAAATTTACCGCTCAGAAACCGAGAAAAGGTGGAGGCCGGCTATTCGGACCAAAAGAGCTTGTTGCTCATTGCCGCCTGATCGCTCTTATAAAACGACCATCATGCCTTCTGCCGATTTGCCAGACCAACTTGACCATCTTGCGAAGATGTTGCGGGATTTGATGCTCATGGAGTCCATGCCCCGTCTTCAATTGTCTAGTACTAGGTGAGAGGAAAGGTGAAGAATTGAATTTGTGATTAAAAAGGTGTACAGTGAACGAGAGGATATGAGAACGGCTATCGACTCTGGAATTGACATTCTTGCCAATCTGAAATCGTACCGGAATGCGCTTGCTTCAATATCTTTTCTCCCCGACGAACTACTGTCCGATATATTCTACACGGTCATGATTGCTGAAGATGCCTGGTCCCCAATGTGGTGTCGCCTCATGTTTGTTTGTCGTCGATGGCATCGAATTGTCATGGATCATGGTAGATTATGGTCCTGGATTTCGGAGGGAAATCCATTTGGATATGAATTTTCCCGCATGAAGGTCTGGGAGAAACGTTCGAAAGGATTTCCACTTTCTTTGAAATTCAGCAACAAACAATCCACTCCATTGTTTATTCGAAATTCTCATCGTGTGCGGTTACTCAATGTAGAGGGACCAAAAAGTGACTTCATCCATTTTTTCGGCGATATTAGGGATTTGCCGATGTTGGAAAGCCTGCAATTATCTTTTCGGCCCTTAGATGATCAGCCTGCCACTCCTATATATCTCCCTTCATTCCTTGTTCAAGGGGGAGTACCTCGTCTTCGTGTTCTTTGCCTAGAAGATGTTTTTTTCAAGAGTGGGAAAGAATTGCAAGTTTTGGCCAACCTGACCCACCTTGAGCTCGCTAGGAGGATCGAAAATAGACAACCTGTTCTGCCTTCGCTCAGAGACATCTATAACACCATCAAACTCTCGCCTCTATTGCAATCACTCAAGATTCGTCACTACGTTCGAATATCAAGTGATGTACAGCATCTGCCCCCCATTTCGCTTCCGGTGCTCAGGCTTCTCGATTTGAACATGGATATCCAAATTATTTCGTCTATCCTACAATTCCTTGTCTTCCCCCACACCACACAGACGAGTTTCATCGCACATCCGCCGACCCAATATGATGATCATTCTTCTTACATTCAGGGCGTTAAATCCCTCATGATACACGTTAGACGCCATTCACGACACAAAGATGCGCTGGTCCTGCGTTCTGCAAATATAGATTGCGGGGTTTTTCTCGCATTCTCTTTCTCCCAAAATGATACATGTCCTAAATATTTCTTCGGCAGTGAGAAACCATTGATTCAAATACTCCTATATCCTGCATCGCAGCGCGAAAATCGTCAGATGATCGTGAAGATTATCAACGCTCTTCCTTTGGAGAAGCTGGCCGTTTTCGATGCAACGCCAGTCACTCGCAATAATGTTGAGCCAGATATAGAACCCTACAAACAACAGTTTTCTTGGGAGACATGGAGGACACTTGTCAGGCTCCTACCCGTTGGAATAACCATCCGCATTGGAGTCAATAATGCAATGCTTGCTCTCCTTAGTGGCGCCATCGACGCTATGAGGCGAGCCCCTAATGCATGTCCCAGTGGTCGGCGACTTAAACGACTCCATCGACGGCAAGGGTTTGGAAGTCTACCGCTATCCAATCTTGTTCTTTTCGCATCCCACAACACTCCATTCCGACTTCACGGTACCATTGACACGCCAGACCAGGAAAGGCTTTATAATGGACTACTCGACCATTTAGTCAAATATCGAGACTTGAACACGCAGCTCAAGCCAAAGGGTCAACCATTAGAAGCCCTGTCGTTTGAAGACTTGCGACTTCCCATCGCTCGTCAATTCGCTGAGCGACTGTACCAATTCACCGGTAAGCTATCATACGATGGTATCGTCTGGGATCCTGTCGAGATGCGGCAACAAGTCAGACATTTAAGGAAGCAATTGAGGCGCTTGAGAAGAATTCATCCTGAGCTCGACTTTCCCGAAGACAATCTAAACCTGTCCCCATTGTCTTCAGACGACGAATCCGAGTTGGAATTCAATTGAACTAGAAAGTGGAAAACACCTATACGGTCAATATGGTTTTCTCTTCGCCAGACGTGGTTTTGGCAGGATACCCATCAACCAATTACCCTCAGTACGCACTACACGATATCGAATGCATTGGTACATTATAGTCACAAATTTAAAAAAAGATTGCAATACAGAAGGTTTCAAAGGGGGTTAGTTTGGCATATACACTTTTGAAGGTACAAAGTCTTGCCAGACGGTGTGCATTACATGAAACCTATTCTGGCGAGCCTGAGCTGGATCTCCTCTGTGCATGTGCCGCAATATGAGACACCAAAATTGGAGCATGAAAATTAGAGTTCGAGGAGTCGTGATCGTAAACGGAAAAGTGTGGCGGGAACGAAGGCGGACCTGCGGAATCGTTCGCCACAGAACTTCGAGAGCTATGTTGACGATGGTGTCAGAATGAGAAATCGGGCGTAAACATCATGGATAGAGATGAAGAAGTCCGAATTGGTTGACGATTAGAAGACTCTGAATGGTAACCATTAGTCACTAGCAGGCAGAGAAGTGAGACCATACATCGGCACAGGCGATATCTCAGGATCAGAGTACGTGCTCGATGCAGATAGAGATCGTTGTGGGGGCTGGAAAGAGCTCAGATACTCGACTAAGTTTGAATTAACCTGTGCTCCTGCACTAGGGGATGACGGGAACAGAATGACTGGATTGTGGGAGTTGGGGAATCATCCAGACAGTTGTGGGGAGCCTGGTACCAATCTGGTTTTCCCTCCTAGTGTAGCTCGTCGTTATTGTTCGGAAGATCCAAGGCAGACCTCAGTCTCCCAGTTCCTCTGCGGAATTTCATTCAAACACTTGCAGGCTCTAGTCTGAAGATCGAGCATATATTTTCTACATGTGTATTTCAGGACTCAAGGCAACAAATTCATTGGTTGTCAGTCAGTGAGCTCAGTGTAGATTAACCCCTAAATTCATGTCCCTTGGAAAGTAATCACCGACGTTTCCGATAGAGCGAATAGAGAATCAAAGGTGCAAGATATTGAATCGTGGGTTCGAGATATTTGTACTTCAACTGCCTGAAATACAACACTGTATCATAGTCTAACTCCAATAGGGCGATTGAACTGGGCATTGTCAATGTCGATGATGAACTTTTGCCCATTCCCGGGTTTTTTTTGTGTGGCTGATTGTCGTAATTCACTCGTGGGTTCCATTGCATGGACCTGGACGGGCCCGGCATCAACAAGGCAGAGAAGGTACTCATGAAAATGCATATGATAGAGTTCCGCTGCCATCGAACTCGATCCAACACCTTTTGCAATTAGGTATTCCGGAAAAATGTCTCTTTTTCTGGTGAAACTGACGGTCGTACGCCTCGATAATCATGTCCAATATCTTGTCAGATGGAGCTCGAGCCGCGGCTTCGGACCTGATATCATCGTCGTATGGGAAAAAAGGAGAAAAAGTTCTGCTCGACCAAAATTCAGTGCAACTGAATTGTTACAATGAATTTTTTCTCTTTCCAGTGTGATATTCAGGGCTAAAGGCCTCACGAGCGGAGCCACCATGTAAGGCGAAGAATCGCTTCAAATGGTCAGGTAATTGCTCGATAACGCCTCAAAAGAATAGTCTTAGATGATTTCAGAAGCGAAAGTCAATTGGTTCATGTACACACCCTAAAAGGAGCGCCTTGACAGTCCACTTCTTCATGTAGTAGTAACCTCTGATACCGGAGCGTTTTTTTCGGTCGAAAAAATGTTTCTCTGGGCGATGCTGCCTGGATTACAAACAACGATGATTCCAGCAAATTTCGTGGGAGAGCTTCCTGTTCGTTATTGGAATCGACTAGACACCATCCGCCAGAACGGTGACGGTCGTAGAGTGGTACGCACTATGTAGCATATCAATTGGCGACCGAAGTTTACAAAGCCAATATAAAACGCTTCCCTGCTCTCAAACAAATTGTTCTCCATTCCAGCATCGCCCTGTGGCCGTTATGATACTCGGCTCGAACAAGGATGGGTGTCATCCGAATATCCTATCGTTACCCAGACAAGTTCTTGGTAGCCAACACAATCGGCCGTCTGTCTCACTGGCAATATTTTATCTCTGCCGACTTGATCCCCAGTTGGAACTGCAGAAAAGTGTAGGCTCGGCGATGACATGATGAAAGAAGGGAATTAAGAGGCCGGCTGTTCGGACCGAAATAGCCTACTGTTCATCGCCACCTTATCGCTTCTTATAAAAAGACCAATACCCTTCTGCCGATTTGCCAGACGGCCCAGACCAATTTGACCAACTTGCGAAGATGCTGCGGGCTTTAATGCTCATGGAGTCCATGCCCCGTCTTCAATTGTCTAGTATTAGGTGAGAGCAAAGCCGAAGAATTGAATTTGTGATTGAAAAGGTGTACAGTGAACGAGAGGATATGAGACAGGCTATCGACTCTGGAATTGACATTCTTGCCAATCTGAAATCGTACCGGAATGCGCTTGCTTCAATATCTTTTCTCCCCGACGAACTGCTCTCCGATATATTCTACATGGTCATGATTGCTGAAGATGCCTGGTCCCCAATGTGGTGTCGCCTCATTTTTGTCTGTCGCCGATGGCATCGAATCGTCATGGACAATGGTAGATTTTGGTCCTGGATTTCGGAGGGAAAATCATTTAGATATGAGTATGCCCGCATGAAGGTCTGGGAGAAGCGTTCGAAAGGATACCCACTTTCTTTGAAATTCAGAAATAAACGATCCACTCCACTATTCACTCGCAATTCTCATCGCGTGCGATCACTCAATGTAGAAGGACCGAAAAGTGATTTTATTCATTTTTTCGGCGATATTAGGGATTTGCCGATGTTAGAAAGCCTTCATGTATCCCTTCGGAACTCAAATGATCAACCTGTTACTCCTATATATCTCCCTTCATTCCTTGTTCAAGGGGGAGCACCACGTCTTCGTCTTCTTTGCTTGGAAAATGTTTCTTTCGAGAGTGGGAAAGAATTGCAACTTCTGGCCAACCTGACCCATCTCGAGCTTACCAGGGAGATGCAAAATCTTGAAATGCAACCTGCTCTGCCTTCGCTCGAAGATTTCTATAATACCATCAAACTCTCACCTGCATTACACTCACTCAAAATTCGTCACTATCTTCGAATACCTAGTGATGTACAGCATCTGCCCCTCATCTCGCTGCCGGTATTGAGGCTTCTCGATTTGAACATGGATATCCAGATTATTTCGTCTGTTCTACGATTCCTTGTCTTCCCCCACACTACACAGACGAGTTTCATCGCATATCCGACCCAACATGATGACTACATTCAGGGCGTCAAATCCCTAATGATACACGTCAGACGCCATCTGCGACACAAAGATGCACCGGTTTTGCGTTCTGCAAATTTAGTTTGCGGGAATTATCTCGCGTTCTCTTTCTCTCATAATGATACATGTTCTAATTCTCTCTTCGCCAGTGACAGGGAGAGACCATTACATCATATACACCTTTATCCTGCGTCCCAACTCCAAAATCGGCAGATGATCGTGAAAATCATCAACGCTCTACCTTTAGAGAAGCTGGTCGTCCTCGATGCAATGCAAGTCACTTGCAATAACATTGAGCCAGATACAGAGTCTTGTCAACAACAGTTTTCTCAGGAGACATGGAGGACACTTGTCAGGCTCCTACCCGTTGGAATAACCATCCGCATTGGAGTCAATAATGCGATGCTTGCTCTTCTTAGTGGCGCCATCGACGCTATGAAACGAGCCCCTGATACATTCCCCAGTGGTCGGCGACTTAAACGACTCCATCGACGGCAAGGGGTTGGAAGTCTTCCACTATCCAATCTCGTTCTCCTGCCATCCCACAACATCCCATTCCTACTTCATGGTACCGTTGACACGCCAGACCAGGAAAGGCTTTATAATGGACTACTCGACCATTTAGTCAAATATCGAGACTTGAACACGCAGCTCAAGCCAAAGGGTCAACCATTAGAAGCTCTGTCGTTCGAAGACTCGCGACTTCCCATCGCTCGTCAATTCGCTGAGCGACTCTACGAAGTCACCGGCAAGCTGTCATATGACGATATCGTCTGGGATCCTGTCAAGATCCGTCAACAAGTCAGACATTCAAGGAAGAAAATGAGACGCCTGAGACGAACTTATCCCGAGCTGGGCTTTTCCGAAAGCGATCCAGACCTGTCCTCGTTGTCTTCGGACAGCGAAATTGAATAGGAATCCAATTGAGCTTGAAAGTGTTAGTGCTGTCTTCGAAGTTTTCTATTGGCTTCAACTCATATTTAAACACAGGTATAATTATTCACCCTATATGCTTCTTTTTCTTTAAATACGTCTGAGTAAGGCTTCAGGCGCCAGAGTTAATCCCACTTGATTTGACAACACTTACACAACAAATATGGTTTTTTCTTCGCCGGACGTGGCTTTGGCGGGATACACATCATCCAATTACCCTAGTACACACACACGATATCGAATGCATTGATACATATGATAGATCATACATACATCATAGTCACAAATAAAAAAGAGGTCGCAATATACATAGAAAAATTCAAAGGGGGCCAAGACATACCCTGAAATACCATGACCCATTCAATTGGGTAGCCGCGGTCATACCAGCACTAAGTTAGTTTGGCACATACCCACTCGAAGTTACAAAGTCTTGCCAGACGGTGTGCATTAAATTCTGTTCTGGCGATCCTGAACTTGACCTCCTCTGTGCATGTGCCGGAGTAGGAGAATCCAACATTGGAGCATAAGAATTTGAATTCGAGGAGCCGTAATCGTAAACGGGAAAGTATGACGGGAACGAAGGCAGACCTGCGGAATCGTTCGCCACAGAACCTTGGGAGCTATGGTGACGATGGTGTTGGAATGAAGAATCGGGTGTGGACATCATGGAATGAGATGAAGAAGTCATTGGTTGATAGTTGGAGGACTCTGAATGGTAACCATTAGCAGGCAGAGAAGTGAGGCCATACATCGTCACAGGTGATATCTCAGGATCAGAGTACGTGCTCGATGCCGATAGCGATCGTTGTAGGGGCTGGAAAGAGCTCAGATACTCGACTAAGTTTGAATCGACCTGTGCTCCTGCACTAGGGGATAATGGGAGCGGAACGACTGGATTGTGGGAGTTGGGGGATCGTTCAAACAGTTGTGGGGAGCCTGGTTCCTTTTTAACCAATCTGGTTTTTCCTCCTAGTATGGCTAGCTCGTCGTTATCGTTCGGAGGATCTAAGGCAGACGCCAGTCTCCCAGTCCCTCTGCGGAATTCATTCAAACACTCGTGGGCTCTAGTCTGAAGATCTAGCATAATTTTCTACACAAGTATGTGTCAGTATTTCGGGACTGAAGGCAAAGCATTCAATGATATTTACAAGGACTTTGGTTGCTCTAAACCCGCTTGCAGCTTTTGAAAACAATTCACAAGCTGAATCGAGTTGCACGAGTGCTGAAGGCGCTAGGCTCATAGATGGACAGCGAGTGACAATAGAGCCAAGAATGATCTTATCACAAGGAAATGTTAGTACAGTTAATGCAGCAGCAAATCTCGAGTAAACTCACTGCACAAGAGAACATATGTGTCCATAAGAACCACAACCTTTGGCTCAAATCCTGAAGTTGATTGTGCAAGTTTCGCATCAAGGCAACGAGGGATCCTGCACTTCGATAAGCCGCAATTACGGATGTACCGTAAGGACTTCCAAGAGGGTCTTTGGGGTGGTCGCTGATAGCTCGGGCAAAGAAGCTCCGGTGGAGATCTATGAATTGCGTGAATACAACAAGTATCTGACTGCAATGTGAGACGCACATAGAAGATCTAGGTAGCAGAGCTTCATGAGCACTAGAGTTCCATAGCATTGGGAAGGAATTACATACTCATTTCTCGAATCGCAAGCACAATGTGACGTTGAAGTGTAAGCATTGACGACTCCGGAAGCCCTGTGGGTATAGGATCGGAGCTCCCGAATCCTGCAACTTGAAGAATGGATGGAACTGGAAATGCTCTCAACTTTCGGTCGAGTTGTAGAACGGTCGCATATGTGGGAGTCTTAGCGCCGAACGCCTGATCGTGCAGGAGATTCATACACTCGCTGACGAATCTGTGCTTCCAAGCATGGACTAGTAGGGGATAGATACAAATAGTGCAAATGGAAGATTTAGTATCAGGAAACACGGGATGACGCGAGGAAGATGACAACGCGGGTACACTTACAAATCTGATCTTCCGCTGAGTCGATATTGGCGTAAGGCATCTTGCAGTCAATATGGGGGAGCGCAAAAGAAGGCGGACGCGCAAAGGTAAAACACTGCCAGGAATCGTAGGTGAAGAGTTCCCAGAATAGTTGTCGGCGACGCTGTGATTCGTCCATTTCGACACCTTTCCAACGCCCACTATCCCTATCTGTAATAGGAATAAAACCGTCAGACGGTCTAATAGACGAAGGTGTTTTCCATTAAACAGCTCACGCAAGCCAATCTAGAAGGTTCGTCAGCTGATTCTCGAACCGAAGATGTTCAACAGGACGTACAGTCTGTGACAGCTTGACAGCTAAGCCCATGATCGCCCACCTTGTTCCAGTGCTGGTGCCATGACGGTCAGACAAAAACAAATAGTAAGTCATCAAGAACTAGTGTCAAAGGTCAGAATGATGGATAAATCAGAGCGAACAAATGACCAACCAAGGCCTGTACCGCGTTGATGGTAGGAGCATCCAGGAATGAATCCTGGAAAAGCGCGGCTTTCGCTAGCTGGTGGTATTTCTCCGCGTCAACGTTATACGGTGAAAGGGATGTATCGACAAGAGAACCGATAGCCAAGATCATGAACATCACAGAAAGTCTATGGGACACAAGAGGGTAGTCCGCCGAAAGGCCGGCATTAGGCTCGTAAAACTGACTCCAAACTTCGTAATTGAACATATCCTCAGAGACGGGGTTATACCTAGAGCTTTTGTTAGTGGTAATAGGATAAGGTAGTACCACTTAAGCATACGTACATCCAAGCTGCATGCTTGTAGTAAATAATACGTAGTCGGTTGGCTATCTCGGAGGAGGGAAGATAGTAGTAGAGTGTCTGCAGGTTGATTGGCTGGAGTATTTCTGGGGGAGTAGGTGTCATCGTCAAGGTGGACGCACGAGCCAATATCTGGGGAGGAAGATACGCTTGTAATTGTAATATGGTCTGAGAAGGATCAGGTGTATCATCTTCAGAAGTCTCGTTCTGTTTTAGTAAAGAAGCATTGTTTAAGCCCAACATCAAGATGTCACTGGATATACGCACTTGAAGGAATAGCTGGAGAGGAGAGAATGATAGGGATGAATATAAGAAATATCATGCTAACGCATTTCGTACCCACCCAGGAGTTTGCTGTTTGACCGAAGAATTTGGCTTTTCCAGAGAGGCTTATGGATAAGGATCCGAAGGCATCCACGACATCTGGATTTGACTCCTCGTCCTTGATAGCACCATTCAGGGTCCTCGCCGCGGGAGGTTCTCGTTGCAGAGGGGCTTTAATCTTTAATAGCTCTTCAGACAGCAGAGGATGCGGCTCGTTGGTCAATTGAATATGGTCTGAACGTAAACCATCTTCTAGTTCCCGAACACGATTCGATAACTCGTGTATTTTCTCATGTAGCTCTTGGGTGGATGCGAGGACAAATCTGCGACAATTGATAGTTGAAATGGTTATTTTCTCATTTCAGTTCGTGAGGCATACCGGTTCCCTTGTCCAGTAGTCAAAGAGCCCTATTGATTTGATCGCCGCTGCTCGTTGATTGGAATCAAATGCAAAGACTGTATAGACGCACGTCGGGACAAATGGCAGCCGTACTGCGAAATATATGACTCTCAATAAAAGCTTGGGATGGGAGAGAGGTGTAAAAGACTCACCCACGCTTCACACATGAGCTACATGGGATGCAGCGATCACATCGCAACTTGAGCCTGGAAAAGTCAAAATTGAGGTGCCGAACTGGGAAAATGATAAAATGGTGATAGATGCCTTCTACATTCTGCACAAGATAGTCTTGTGGCACCTTTTCGTCGCTTTCGTTGTATGCTCTCGTCTGAACGTTTCGGAGTATGAGAGGACATGGCGGCAAGATGAAAAGGGCACATCCATTACACACATCGAGAACCTGGAAAAGGTCGGTGATTGCCGTGAGATGGTCGCAAACCTTACAACTGGCTCCGCATCAATTGTGGTACTTCCTTCCCCAATTTGCTTGCCAGTACGACTTGGTCCACGTGCCGGAACAAACTTTCTGTCCGCTGCATCTGATGGATAGAACAAAGTTCGACAAACTGAGCTGCCTTCTAAAGCTGAAAGCGGGTTTCGACGGAGTATACAGTACTGACTAGCATTGCTGAGTCGGAATTTTCGGATCGAAAGGTGTATAGTATAAAGAGCCTGAATAAAACACATAGCTTTTAAAAGAAAACAAATTTAGGAGGTTGTACGTCCGAATCCTTGGCTTTCGGGCCTGAACATCCGGAGACCGATACCGAAGAGATACCGTGTTGATAGAAGATTAAAACGTTTGATAGCCTCTCAAAACGAAGCGACTGGATACTGCAAGTTGAAAAAGCTCAAAGGGTGGGAGGAGGTCAAAGCGTCTTATATCGTGTCCCGATCGCCAAGGTCGTCACAAAGCGTTCCGATGTTTCAGGGTCGAATTTGAAATGTCAACTTTAGGAAACTCTTTTGCCACATATGGGTAATGAGCAGTCCGAACCAATCTCAACCAAATATCAGCTCTTATCAACTTCCCGGTAAGCGCTAAGCGCTTGAACCCAGATTCCCCTAGAGTAGTAAGTATAAGCAAACTCAGACTCTGGAGAATTTCCGTCAAAGATACATATTTAATGGCCCGCCTGTGCTACTGAGCGCTGCAGCGCTGAGCATCGAGCATCAGCGGACAAGTCGAAGAAGCTTTACAGTGCCACGGAGAGACTCGGAGTAGAAAGGTTTCCAGAGTTGCAGTATCGGGAGTCAACATTGATTATAAAACAGGTATTCCGATATGATCCTTGTTTCGTTTGACTTCGAGGACTCGTTATGTGGAGATGCGGAGAGAAAGCGTAAGGCGGGGGGGATAAACACTCTATGAAGGTCAGTATGAGCAGACGTATATTGTTGCCGCCTAGCCGCTCGTCATGCAGGGTCTCACCGAGCTTAATCACTGGCAACCACCCCCGAGGAAATGCATTACACGTTTATATTTTCAAGATGTGTGTGAGGCGTTAAAGATACTCGTGTCTTGAAATTTGACGCCCTGACACTTTCTAACACTCTGACAATTCAAGTTAACCAAATTCAGGTTCTTGTGGTCAATCTTCGCGAGCTCATGGGCTTTCGTGTTTCTTTCCCTCGCAGTTAGTACCTCATGCTCCAATCACAATAAACCACACTGCATCGATGTTCCATGCCAGCAAGGCCTGATTTTCAACCTGACGACTTGTCTGCCTAGATATCGAGCGCTGCGCGAGAAGCGCAGGAGAGATCGCACTGTCTCCAGACACTGGGGGGTATGGGATGTGTTTGACAGACACAGGAACGACGGTGTATCGAAGTATGAACGGTGAGCTGCGGATTTTTCTGGCTGATTATGGCTGAAGCTGGCTGTAGTTTTCATGATATATTAGATTGACGAAAATCATATGACGGGGAACCGACGGTATATATACTATTCTAAAAACGACTTTCTGGAATCCCTGCTTTTACATACACTTAACGGCGAGGAAAGAGATTTGCGTCAGAATCTGATGTTCGAGTCCTAGGCTTTCCATTCAACATTATTCGAGCTGTCCCTAAGCTTGACAGGACTTTGACCACTGGCAGCAGCTGGCAGCCTGTTTCTACACCGTCCTACCACGGTAAATCGTTGACAGCTATTTGCAGGGAAATGGCAGGCAATACAGGTGGACCGGACACCAACAGTTGCATACTGTAGGGACACGATCAAATTCAAGCTGCAGTTTGGGAATGATCGTTGACTTTTTCTCACCTCGTCACCAGAAACCGTCAAAAATGGGGTACTAGGGCACGAAGATGTAGACACATGGTAAGAGGGAACCCGGTATTTAGCAATCGTATGCAGTACTGAATACTAGTGAATATCTCCTTTTCAAGTGGAGTCTGTACTTTGTTGCTGTACTCATGTACATTGTAATGTTTCAACAAGCTGCTACGGCCTCCCGGGCTTTTCATATGTATCATAGAAGATTAATTCAAGACGGTTGCGCCCCTGGGTTGCCAGTGGTCTCTTGCAATTTTTGGTAGTTGAATTTGGTAGAACACGTGGGAAATTTTTCATGTTTTTAACTTAACCACCATGGACACTTTAACCAGCCCACAACCGTCGTTACAGTTCGAGGTTCCACCTAGTGCGGATAGCAGCACATCTTTTGCACCAATAAGACCCGTCTCTGCCTCCCACAAGAGACCCTTCTCTATCGACCTTAGCCTCGAACTCGAACGTCAACTTGATATGGAGTCTCTGCCACCCACGCCAGCACATAATGCGACTGTGCACGCGAACAGCGCTCCTGTTATTGCCCATTTACGGGACTCGCTCGACCCTGATGTTTTGGCACATATTATATCTCAGCTTCGACGTTCTCTTTCCGATTTAAGCAAAGAGAAGGATGACCTAGTCTCCCTTCTCTCTTCTGCTCACTCACGCGAGGCAGAGTTGGAAGATGCTTTGCAACATATGACAGATAAGGCTACGCATATGGAAGAGGAGCTCATGGAGGTTCGGCAGAAGAACAAGGACGACGAGGAAGCTATCTCTATGTTAAGGACCAAGGTCGAGGAAAGCAGGTAAATGGATATCTCTTACTCGCCTAGTCCAGACACTGACTCATTTATATAGACGTGGCCTCATGCGCTTACAGACGGAGAATCGTCGGCAGAGCGTACAAATCACTCCTCTGGATCTATCTCGCGCCAACCTGAATAGCCTGAGTTTGAGTCCTCCCTCAAAACGCACCTCGTTCACTCCCCTCACCGGCTCGTTCAACGGCAGACCTGCCAATGCACACAGACGAATATCTTCTGTATCAGACTCAGGTCTCCAAGCTCTCAGTAACCTCAATTTCGGTCTTGCCCTTTCCCCAGAGCACAACACTCAGGTGCTCACCCTTCCCGGCGAAAATTCCAACCCAACTCCTTCACCAATGTCAAATCGAAGGATGTCCGGGTTCTTTGCCGGTCATTCAAGTGGTATATCACCTTCCATGGACATGTTTTCCTCGCATAGCAATGCGGAGATCCAGGCTCTTCGGAAGGAGGTTTCTACGCTCAAATCAGACTTGGAAGAAACTAGGCATGAATTGACGGAAGCGGTGGAAGCGCGTGAGGCTTCCGAGACGTGCGTTTCCGCGCTACGCACTTTCATCGAAGAGAATAACGTTGGGAGTGGGCCTCGGCTGAATGGGTTTGACAATGCATCGATCAAGTTGCCTCATCCTCCCGCATCCAGTACAGATAATGAAGCTGATGCCTCATCAATCAAGTCCGGCTGGGGCTTCAAATTATGGAATACAAAGGCTACGCCGACCTTGAACAATTTGCATAGCCCAGCCTCAGCTTCAGTTGACTCACCTACCCTTCCATCGGCTGCTATGCAAACTCCAACCCAGATTACCAAAAAAATAGGTGGTTTCTTTAGCAGACAGGCCAGTATTTCCTCTGTCACTGCTGTTGCTCCTTCAGCTTCAGCTACAGCTCCGAGCCTTCAAGCGAGAGAGTCGATGTACAGCTACGAATCCAAGTCGAGCTCGAGGTCAGATACGTCTTCTATTGCAGAACCTCTGAGCCCTGCGGACGATGAAGATGATAGTATGAATATCATGGTGAGAGAGGGAAGTTCACGATCGATGCCACAAGATCCGCTGGATTTGGTTGCCGTTGATTTAAGAGAGTCGGGGAAGAAAAGTCTTGAGGTTAATGTTTGATGCTTGATTCTCTATCAATGATTTCGCTTTAACGCCCCTTATGAATAATGGATGACGAATTGAGGGAATGATGTTGGGGTCGAGGATGGATGAACACACACTCAACGATAATGTAGCTAATAGCTTTATAGATCTGCCACCGCGCTCTCATCGTTTTATGATCATAATGATTTAAATACATATGATAGATTCACTTTTTGCATGAATACCAATGTTAATCGTCAAGCTTCAATGTCCAATCCCCAAAGTAAATTACATTGATTAGTCCCGAAGTGCTCTTTTCCCTAGCATACGATGCTCTCCTGTTCCAACACTAACGCTCCTCGTCTTGGAAGCTTTACAGCTCTAACATCCAGGATGAGCCAAGATGTCCAATCCTTGTCCCGCCCACCTGTCCGAACTCTGTGCATCACACCTGCATCACATGAGCACACATGAGCACACATATCCTCCGTACCCTCCGCATCCTGAGTTTTGCGATTGTCTCATCATTAACATTGTCTGGAGCAGGGTGGATGCTGCAGCTGTGAGGATATTAGGCTTCAAGCTTTAGGCCTCGATGTCGTGGTCTGAAAGTGCCCCAATAATTGCCACGGGTCGGTTGCTTGTCAGCCTTGCATAATATATAAAACGCTCCTGGAACGCTCTTCGAGCTCCTAAATGTTCTTGAACCACCATGATTGTATGACGACCTCACTGGGCAGTAAACGCGTAAACGGTCAGTGAAAGACTCATGAACGTAGTACATATGTACTATAATTCAGAATTTGTTCGTCTAAATACGAGCATTCTTTTGATACAAATACTAATTGTACATATACAGATGTCTGACAAAGGTATTCAATTCAGAGAGAAGAGAATACACTCAAGGTTAACATGTACATTTGTTCAACATTGTCTTAGAAGAACCTTTTCCTCATTGACAAACCCCGACCTCAAGGCCCAAGAGTCACGGTTAAATTTTCATCTGCTAAGTCTCCAGCATAGGCAGGAGGTGATCGGACCACTTCGCCGGCCATCCCACGAGTCAACAGCACATAACTTTGCCGCGACAGTCGAGCGTTCTCCTCCGCTAGTACTTCGACTTGGTGACGAAGATGCCTGATCGTTAATTCTGATTCATGACTGACACTACTGATTGGACTGGTTGAGTGTGCGTACCCAGCAGAAGCTGATCCTGTCTCCGATTCTAAGGGATGCTTTGGGGGATCATCTGCTCGCGCAACGACCAGAGTTAATTGGTTGTTGTGCAGGGGGACGTTACAAGGGTGAGAATCAGATATAGATAGGGATGCCGGTGACAAGGGAGATGTTTGTGCTGTAGACGAGGGATTGAAAACCGGGGTTGTTGTCAATGAGGGAGGGAAGGGATGAGATGGTGTAAGGGAAAAAGAATGTTGATCTGGAAAATGCGGAGAAGAAGCAGGAGGGAGATCGAGGACACTATGTCCATGATCTGCGCTGCTTGGAGGAGGTACCGGAGCTGGCAGTGTCAGCCCAACACTCTTGTTGGAGGACAGATCTCGATGAAGTGATGCGGCAGATGGAGAGTTGTGTATTTGCCAGTAACGCGGGGGAAGTATTGGATCCTCACTGGCAGAACCCGCGACATTTGCGGCGACTTGGTGCTCTCGACGACGGGCATGGTGTATTTGGGGTCCCGGTATGTACACATTTGACGGAAGAGAGAGATGCGTTGCAGGCGTAGGCAAAGCTATTATAGGGAGAAATCAGGTGGAGGTTGTCAGTTAGGCACGTAAATTGCGTACTCTGGAGCATCTGCGAAGAATCGGAATAATCATCCTCTCCGTCGATCGGAGGTCTTTTCTTCGCATCCTGCGCATACGATAAACGCCTGGGATTTCCTTGCCGCTGTAATCCTTTCCATCCCTTCCATCCTATCCGGGTCCAACTTTTGGGATTCCGGGTATTCGAACTATTCCAGTTCTTTTGAGTACCTGAGGTCTTTCGACTTTTCCTACTCCTCCAGAGCCACCACAAAAGGCCCACCATAAGAGCGATACCGATTATGCCACTAAGTATGCTCCCGACTATCGTTGCCTTGCTGGTCGTCCCAACTACATCAACGTTGTGACCATTGCCATTGCCGTTAGACCGGGGAGGCTGATTACCAGAGTTAGTACTGTTGCTGCCAGTGTTATTAGAAAAGCTGGCATTTGAGTCAGATCCCTGGATAATCTTCGATGGCGGGGTTGATAAATTGCGACGTGAAATTTCATTGCGAAAATCAGCTTTGTTAGAGTAGGGTCCATTGAAGCCAATCTCGAGCTCGAATGTTAATGAGAATGTTCTTGAGATACTCGGAGGCATCGAATGGAGCTTGAGTGGTTCTGTTAGTACGGGGGGGAGGAAGGAAGGGAACGGGAAAAGGTGTCAGCGAGTGGATCGGCCCCTACAAGTACGCGGTAAGTATTTGTTCACTTAGGAAAAGTATTGAAAGCTGCCAAGGGAGATCAAAGAAATGACACGATGAGGTGGTGACCTGGATTGATTTCAGGGTTTTATCTCTCACCTGGGTGGGAAATCCTGTCGGGAGATGGGCCCTACGGTTTGATATGATGAACATTGTGATGTTTTGTATCTTTTTCCACAGCTTTTTCGCTTCGAATTGCCGAACTGGGACTTGAGTAAGTCGTTAAGGCAATCCGGTATTGCTGCGGGGGTTAGGTTGAAGCCTAAGGGTAACAGAACGTCCTATGTAAGCCCGGATGCCGACATTCTCATGAAGCCAGATCTAGAAAAGGCTGTAGTATTCTCTGGATGTTACTGGATGATTTCAGCATACAGTGTAAGCGAATCGCTAGGCATGTTGTAAGTGGCCAGGACTTTGCATTTTTAAATTATTCGAAGGTCATAAGTACAAAACGAGATACTGCGGGGTGGCTTACCGGTGGAGTCCTGTGGAAGACGGGAAGGACTAGAAAGTCCTACAGAAGGAATTGGATACAAGATATGTCAAGATCTGAAGGGCGTGTAATTCGAGTATGTTCGGGTCAACTTATTAATGGCACTTGGAAAGAAAGAACCAGGAAAGAACTCACACCCGCGGCCGAAATCATCAGCGAATTGCTGATGATCAATCGTTCGGCAGAATGCCGCACTTTGTACCACGTGTTCCCGCATGTCTTCCTCCCGACGATCAGCGTATAAACTTCCTCCGCCATCTTCCACCCTTACTTCCGTTCAACATTCTCAAGCTGCTAGGCGAGAAAAGGTAAACTTTGCAATCTCAGACATATAACATATTACTTATTACTTCACAGGCTCTCGAAGACCAAAAACGCGTGCGTACGGATTCAATAAAATGAATCTACAACGCCTTCGCTTATCCCGACTCCCATCCTAATCAGAAACGGGCTCTCAAATTTGATTTATCTCGGTTCGCTGAGCTGAAACTGGGCGATGATGACGAAGAAGATGAAGAGGAAGGAATCGGAAGTGACGAACTCAATCAAGATGGATTCAAAGTTGTTCATAGTGGAATCGCGTCGTTTACGTCGGAGATGAGCGAGCCGTCGCAACTATCATCGGCAGTGCCATCTACCACAATAGAAACACAATCCAATCAGAAATCAAAGCCCAAATCTAAAGCCAAACCGAAAAAGAAAAAGGGCCGGAAACGTTCCTCCTCCAACGCACAGTGGGCAGACAAGATCATGTATGCTGAGCTACTGGAGATGTCTGACAGCGATGTAGCCGCAAGCACCATGTACTTGGATAACAACGGTTTTGACGGTCTTCCCCCCAACCTACATACATCTTGGGTTGCTCTTTCGCCTGTCCCAGTCGGTAAACGGTGCCTTGCTATAACTCGTGATGGGCCAGGGCGAAATCCTGTTCCAAGAAATAAGAATGCTCGGAACTCTCGTAATCAGCAAAACAATACCTCTCTTCGTTCACGTTTACATGGGAAACATATCTCTCTTTTCCCTGATACGTCCGCATCGATAGACCCTAATTCTGATAAGTCTGACTCATGGTTCTTTCCCTCTCCATTACCCCCATCTACGATCCTCGATTGTATCCTCGATGTGAATTGGACACAAAATGGTGTTTTGCACGTGTTAGACGTATTGAGGTGGAAGGGCCAGGAAGTCGGCGAGTGTGAAGCTGGCATGAGGTAGCTATTCTCAATACCAGGCTATGCACGATTCCAGAGCTGACCTGATTCTACTTGCTCAGATTCTGGTGGCGCGACACCCGCCTCGACGAACTCTCTGCTCTTCCGCTACCTCCTCAAGTTTCCTTAAATTCCTCCCTCTTAAATGTAACTTCATCACAGCCCACTTCGTCTTCAAATTACATATATCCATATCCCACAACTCTTCTCCCGGTCCCGTACCATCCCGCTCCACTTTCCCTCTCAACACTCCTTGGCGTCGTAGTCCCTGCTGCACGCAGTACACGGAGTGTAAGCGTCACCTTGCCAATGCCCTCTTCCACCCTCACAATTGACCCGGGTGAAGGTGAGATGGATATCGACTTTTCTGGATCCACCAATGCTGCATCTCCTCCGCATATCTTCACTGCCCCTCCCATGAAAGAACACCAAATTTTTTCGGATGGCCTCCTTCTTTACCTTGCAGAGGCGACGTACGAGACTGGATCGAGTCCGCTGAGTAATTGGGTCCCTTTGAAGC
Organism: Lentinula aff. lateritia; assembly: GCA_027886305.1. Taxonomy (NCBI): domain Eukaryota; kingdom Fungi; phylum Basidiomycota; class Agaricomycetes; order Agaricales; family Omphalotaceae; genus Lentinula; species Lentinula aff. lateritia. The sequence goes on along the minus strand of MU794974.1, from coordinate 2,713 downwards.
CTCTGTCATTACTATCAACGTTAGACATGGAAGATAACGAGAGTATGGAGCACGAGAGTGATGATGCTCGTACCATGCATACTTCAAATTTAGATGGTCCGTTAGATTTGTTCGAGCGGTCAGTAATCAATTGTTTCTTTCATCTTTGTGTTCATCTACAGCTTCATTTGCAGACTCCTTTGTCGTCGTGCTCAGAGACAAGTTAATCAGGGGAATCCAGGCAGTATGGAGGTAATGGAAGCATGAAGATTTGTGGTATGTAAAAGGTCGCATCATAAAAGAGACACTTGTATCCTACTAGCTGGTATCGATTCCCTCTTACCGGCGGAATTCCACGTATGACCCTAAACTTTCGAGATCATTGACCACTAGTTGATGTAAGTGCAAAGGGATTGTGCCAGGATGCATCATATGGGTGTCTACTTGAGATTGGCACTGCTCGGCCCTGAAGTGCTGACATGGTAGATACGTGTGGATATGTTTGACTATGGATATGACGGTCCATTAAATTGACCATGAAGATGAAGTAGTCTGTGTCAGAGGTATCAGTACGATATCATGGAATAACTAGAGCATCTTCCACCGTGATTTTTTTTTGAATCGTATTTTATACACCGTTGTGCTGCAGTATGTGGTAGTGTATATTCTACTGTAGGTACCATACTCTAAATGTCCTTATGTCATGGTTGTATGTATTTCGGCCAACTTGAAGTGGTTCCCGGAGGAAGGTTTTCGTCAAAAGCACAGTATCTATATGAGTCCGTGCCATGCATGCGGTAGGTTACTGAAAATAGAGGTATATGAGTATACTACCGTCTATGTTGCATCATCATCCTCGTGAAGCTCAGGCAGTTCACCCATTATATGGTGGAACCGTCTCGTGTCGTTGATGTATCGAAATAAGGGAGGGAGTGCCTGTCTCGTGGATAGGATGGGACCGAAGGCCCAGTGTCGGTTCGAAAGTTTTCTTTGCATTCGACCTCGCGCTTGACGGTGTGAGACGGTGTGCTGGGAACACAAACTTGAAGTAGTGTTCGACCGTTTCATCGGTCCTCTTGTAGCATATGCATGTTGGTGAATCCACTGGCACTTTGCCGATGCGAAATAAGTGTCGTTGTAGGGGTATGTGGCCAGTACGTAACTCGTAAGGAGACAGAGGCTGACAGAGGACCTTTCGTGACAGCCATCTGTGATTGAAAGGATTCCCCCCACATATGAATAGATTCAAATAAGTACAATTTAATGATGATTTAGTGAGCTATACTAGAAAGGGGAGGTATCCTAGAGTGAATATATTCAAGTTTGTACAGTTGAAATTTATGAATCGATTTCAAGTCATATTTGAGGGTTCTCAGGAGGCAACTAGCATTCAGGAAACCTTGCTTGAGCTTGGATATGATCTTTGGAGGGGGGAAGAGTGAAAAAGATCTGTGAGATAGTCACAATCATATTATGCCTGTTGGAGCAGATCTGAGCAGATATGCTGTTTCTATGGTCGAGACCAGCGGACGGGAATTGGATTAGCGCTTGCAAAACAATCAAGCGCCAAGTCACCGTGCACCATATACAATCATTGTGATGTTCTCGTCCCTAATCATTGAGTACTTGTTTGATGTCCCCTTCGGGGTGACATACGAAAAAATTGGAACGATACAGAGAAGATTAGCATGGCCCCTGCACAAGGATGACACGCTTTCCCGGAGTGGTAGATCTACGGATCTCAATATTTATTTTGTTGACAATTTGGAAGAGTTTTGAAGTTTTCGGTGGAAGATTCATACGGTATTCAATCCCCCTGACGCGGAATATTGGTATTCAGACCTTCAAAAAGTCCTGCTGGGATGCAGAATCATTTCCCGAACAGTTTCTAAATCGAACGGCCAAGGGGAGCATATTTCATTGCTACTTTTGTATGTCTTCCTCAAAACTCATAATCAACTCCCGGTAGTCTTATCTTCCGCCCCCTTCAGTATACTATATCATCCTATTATGCACTTGTCTACTCTGACCAATAAGTGCTTGCGAATGTAAACAGAGATCCTGGTTAGTATTTTCTACAAGTATTCTACTGGTTCACAATCAACTGTCATGCATGTACCAACCACAGTCTGTACCCTCAACATTGTTCCATAGCCCCAAAATCCTCACTCTGGAACTATGGCATTGTTACGATTACTTCTTTTTTATCTTATCTTATTCCTTATCTTGTCTTATCTTTTATCTCCCTTATCTCATATCTTGTCTTATCTCATCTTACATTGTCACCTGACCTATTATTCATGCTTACTGATACAACATGCACCTTTCATTTACTTATATTAAACACAGCAGTCTCACAACACACATCACACCTGACGGGAACACTTTTCCCGGCCAAGAAAAATATAGGGAAATAAAAAGAGCAATCACCGATTTCCCCTTAGTGAATAAAATGTTTTCCCATAAGGAAATAATTAGGTTTTACGGACGGGAAATGAGTAAAATATTGACTGCATTTCCCTATATGGAAATATAGTATTTTTCATCAGATGAAGATTACCTTTCTCCTTTAATAAAGATTATCTTTCGTATTAGATAAAGATTACCTATGTCAAGCCCATGCCTCGGGCCTCCATTTCGCCGCTCGGTATTCCGAAGATCTGCCTTTTATTGTAATCTCTCCTTATTGTTCTTTCTCGCTACACATACCCATTCATTCTAGTCCCTTCTTATT